>JAQGFW010027070.1:0-12427 GCA_030463445.1 Euplotes aediculatus
GAAGTTTCGTAATTATTAATTATGGAGATTGAAAACGAAACAAACAAAGTAAGCCACGCTAGATCCCTACTCACTTTTTGAAATAAAACTGCATTTATTTCAGTTCCATATGCAAACCAACTTATAAATAAACATTTTCTGATTTAAATTAAAAAATTTGAAACACTTCGTTATGGAAAATCATAACTGAAGAAGATAATTCAATAAGCTCAAAGAGATAACTTAAAAAAAATAATTATGATTTTTAATTAACCATTGATTGAAAATCAAAGGAGGAACATTAAGATTAAAATTCTCGAATGCTCTTAATTCTTGATTACTAAAATAATACTGATCTAAATAGGAGCAATAAATATAATGTGTTATAATTTATATTAAAATCCTTTGCTGCAAGCTTCAATGCAATTTATTAAACTAATGATTTTCGATTAAATTTTAGTAATGCAAACTTTAATTCTATTTCTAATTTACACTTATCAGGAGAAAAAGTTTTGCAAGTTATTAATATATAACCTCCATTATAATAAAAATTGTAAGCGTAAAGTTATAAATGCAAACATTTACGAGTATGCTTACTTGATAGTCTTAGCTATAAATAAAATTTCAGCAGATTCATAATTTGTGTGTAAAAATCCAAATATAAATAATGGTAGGCTAAATACGAAGTTAAAATTGGAGTTGACTTTAAAAATTGATGTACTAACACTTAGTCTCGATATTGAAATTATTTCCTATGAATGATCTAATCTTCTTAGGAGCTGTTATTACTTTACTTTATCACAAACACTTCAATAAAATTTAAGTTATTTGAACTGTAAAATTATTATTAAAGGTATGACTTAAAACTATCTCTTCATATTCCAATTTTTATCAAATTAAGGATTTTAGCATGCAGGAAGTAATTATCTAGTTTAGAATATTTTAAGAGTGGAGGTCTTAAAAAGAAATATGAGGTTAATATAGATACTATGATATCCATCGATTAATAAAATATTTGCTCTTCAAAGCATCTCCTTTATTAGATAATACTTTTGGGATTGAGAAAGATAAAAAAACTCTTTCTTGCATCGTCATGTAAACATTAACAAATTATTATTTTCAAGAAAAAAATGAAGCTATTATTGTAAAATAAAAATTTGGAGATAAAACCTTAATTTCTGATGAGAATGACCTTATAGTAATTAAGGCATCTCATATGAAATTTGAATTGCCATAATGGATTTCTCAAATTAAAATTCTATTTTCGCTATATGAATTTTTTAAAATGTTATTCCTCAATTTTCTTTAAATTTTCGAGTTTTGATGCAGGATACATATTGTCAAATTCTTATTTGAAAATATCTTATTCTGATTGTGAACGCATTCGCTCTGTCGACTTTTAAGATCTATTTGAATGTGTTATTAATAATTTATTATTTAACAATTTTAGGAAAAACATATTTGAGATTAAATTTTGGTAATGACTACTTTGAAATTGACATGATTTTAGCAAACTGACTCTCTTAAGAGTCTTTCATTTCAAGTAAGGTTTTTAGCCATTGATAAGATAAATCCAATTGGAGATAAGTAGTTCATCTCCTTCTTTATTAGCGTTTCATTCTAAGTGAGTTTTCTTTACTTTTAATTGTTAATCATATTCTTTTACTTATTATTACTGAATTAGTCAATGGTATATTAAATATTTTCTTGGTAAAATTGACTACTAATTCAACTATGATTCTAAAAAAAATATAGTAAATTTAACTCTAAATTATATTCTATTTTAATAAAGTATTATCATTGGTATTAAGGTGCCCTTGTAATAATTGTGTTTAAAATTAAAAATCAAATTTCTTTGAAGGAGATAGTTTTACTCAAACATATTATATTGATATTTCAATCCCAATTCAAAATATTTGACTGTAAACGATTTTCATGATCAGATCATCAAATTTTATTATTTATAAAATTAATTATTTTACTGCATTTCATACAGTCATGACTTGTTTACTCTTGATAAATATTGTTTCTCATTTTTAGAGAAGTGATCTTATTATTCAAGAATGCTGTATATTTTAAATACATTGATAAATAATCAATTTTAATTCAGTTTTATGCTTTTATCATTAAAATCAACCTTGAGTATATTCCGATGATTTAAGATCAATTTAAATTAATCTATAAAATACAGTCCAAAACTAATTTTACAAGCTTGCTTGATTTGTACTCATAATTTTTAATATGGTTTTCTCTTAAACTTTATAAAGTTCGGAGGACATTTTTGAGGGCTTCTAATATTGCTTTGTAAATTGAAGGAGTCTCTTGTAGTCTTACTAAAGCTATTTTTATTATTGATTACTAATTTGTCAAATTTTTGAAAATTTTAAAATTTGACCAAGCTTATTTCTAATAAAACTCTCTTTTGTTTCAAAGCCATTATTTTAGCATATAGTGATCTTCATTCGATTTATAACGAGAAATCGACCGTTTGACATCAGAACATCTAATTTAAAATTAAAATGCATTGGAGTTACATATAGGTGTTTGTAAAGAATAAAAAATTACTGAATTTAGAAATCTTCAAATAAAATCATGCTCTTTTTTATTTATGCTACAGTTCGTATTTATAATTAGTGTGAGATATAAACACTTTTGCATATTTCTCGTTGTTTAATGAGTTCTTTGGTCTTTGATAAATTTAAATGGCTATCTTATTGCTAAATCTGTATTTACACTAATAAAAACTCAGAAGCCTATTTTATTTAAAACTAAAATTAATAATTCTCATCAATTTCTAAAAGTTAAACTATTCTTCATAGATAATAGCATTCACTTTCTATAGAAAGTTAGCAAAAACTTTGTCTTTTGTTTTTGCTGGAGTCTTGATGGATATGTGATAATTAAAATTACTAATTATTTTCTTTGAAATACGATAACTTTTTGAATTCTATATCAATAAGTTTTGTTTTATATTCAAACAATATGACTCTTATGAATTTAGAGAGATTCAAAATCAAAGATCAAGAAACTTATGAGATACTTCAGAGCAATCGTGCTATCAGTTCTTTGAATTTGCATACTAAAGTAAATAATCTGAGACTAACATATGAACTTAATATTGACTAGAGCTATGGATGAAGTCAAAGTTTGATCGACAAGCTGATCAGGTAGTCAGTTTCCAATAACGCATGGATCCTATCTCACAAGCTACTTCGGAACAAACTTCCCTTACGATTACAGTTTTTGATCGATCAAAAATCCAAATATTATAGGTACAAAATTATCATAGTTGTATTTATGATCTAAAATATCACTTCAACGTTAATAAAAGTTAGTTGTTAATTCTCTGCAATGTTGAGTTTGGATTTTAAATAGTTTTAAATAAGTATATACAAACTATTATTTGATGATTTCTAAACTTTATAATATTTTATCATGCTCAATATTAAACTTTAAATATAGGACTGCACATTCTATCAGACGGCAACCTCATTACATTGTAAGTGAATACTTCAGATTTGCAATATAATAGTATTTGGCAACCAATATAATAAAAAGTATTTTGGTCTTTTACTAATTTTTTGTTCTTTAAATAATAATTCATTCCAGTGATGTTCATGTTTTTTAATGTACTTTTTCATGCTTAGCATAATAAATTAAATAAATAGAGAGGTTTATGATATAATTTGTAACTTAAATAAGAGCATTTCTTAAGTATTATTGGACCAATGCTTTAAATTATTTTAAAGCGAAAGCAATTATGTTTGAGCCAAAGTTCATGCTTTCGAATTGAAAGATGCTTTATTTATACTCTCGCGACAATGTTTTATCTATTAGCTAATGATACTTCGCCATAATGAATTATCCGACCAACTTCTCATTTATAATATCATTTGCTTATGCCTGTAATTCGTAAATATAAGTTGCCATTTCAATTACCAATGAATTATCAATATAAAGAGATATCAGTGAAGTGAGCTTTAATCTATAGATATTCAGCAACAAATAATTTATTCCAAAAGTAAGCACCTACTAAACTTTTTTTAGCAATTTGGGTAAAGTAACTATAATTGCAAAAATTGAGGAATCTACTGGAAAAACTCTTTGGGCAAAAGGATTCATCAGTGAATACAAAATGATCAATTTCATGACAATCTCTTCTCAGCTAATAAATGATGATTTATGGGTAAATAATTAGGTTAATTAGCGTACTTACCAATAAAACTTTAAATCTATAAATTTGTGAATTATTAAAAATAATACTTTAAGTGCTGAACTCCGATGCAATTCTGTCTCCTTAATATACTGAGCGCAGAAATGCACTCTAAGCAATCAAATGAAACGCAGGATTTTCACAGCAAAGAATACGCAGACTTGTCTTGGTTACCGGATTGCGGAAGGGCCAACTGCGCTTTGCCATCGACGCGTAATAGTTTGTGGTTGCGATGGGAACTTGGTTCTGGCTGACTTCAGCCAGATAATTGAGGTTAATGCAGCAGGCTGCTAGTCAACTTTCAAACCAGAGTTCGGAGTATCTGACGGAGTTGGATCTGCTTCTACTTCATAAATAGTTTGGTCTGTTGGGACACCGAGCATCTCCATTTATTGTTTAAACATCAGTTTGCTAACTGATTTAAATAAAGTTATTAAACTTTTTTCTACTTGAAATAATATCCAGAATTACAGTAAATATTATTGTCCTTCAACAATCGTTGATTTTGCTTCATATTGACTTAGAGTAAGCTACTTCTCTATTACATTTTTCTTTAATTTTATTGCTTGTTGTGACTTCTTTGTATGATTCAGAAAACACAAATAAAAATGGATATATTACAGTAATTTTGATTGCCTTTTTATAAAAGTACCTCCTTGTTTATGCTTATTTTTATATATTTATTGCCTTCAAAAAGTTGTTCATATTTTTAATAATCTACAATATTTGAGTTAAGAAGCATGGATTCAATAAATTTAAAGTAGCTGTGTTCATTGTAACAATTTGAAACATAATAATATTTAACTCAATTTTAACAGTAATCTTTCTATTTTTAGTAACTTATGTATATCGTTATAGTTTTCCCATCTGACCACGTAAAAAGTTTACATATTAAAGTCATCCTTGCATTTTAACTCTGTAACTTCAGTCATTTCATAGAGATTTGAATAAATTAAATGAGATGAAAAGTCAATCAAATTTCTACAATTTATAAAATTTTAACTCCATTATTTTAAAATCTATTCTATTGATTGATCTTTTGTATAAACTAACTTGTCTGTGCTTAATCCGTGATAACTGACATTAACTAGCAAAGTAGAAAGACAATTGGCATCATGTAAACTCTGAATTTTAAAATTCGTTCAAATTAGCCAACCAAAAGAGAGCTATTCTGAATCAAAGGATACTCTCTAAATTTTAAGAATCTTACCGAAATCAATTTGATAAAGAATTTCGAGTTCTTAAGGAATAGAGTTCATATTTTAAATCAAAATAATTAGGAATTTCTAATTCCAAACAGTCTTTCTAAGTTGTAGTATTCAGAGTTAATACACCTCAGAGGAATTTTGAAATCCTTGTGCTGTATTCACTAACAAAAAGACCTCAAGATATTGGAGGATGTAGAAATTCAAATTGGCATAAAAGTTACCTTTTGAACGAATAATCAGTATTATAGAAATAATTTTTATTTAATTACAAAATTGCATTACACATAGCTACCCCAATGAGATATTATGAAGAAAATACAGAGACTAAATCTATTATTAATTACAGAGACAAATTCGTTAATTTAATACATTCAATTCAGCATATATTTGCTAACATATTTAGCTTTTGTTCAACAAATTAAAGAATAAATTATGCAAAGCGAACATTAATATTTTTAATAAGATTCTTGTAGAAAATGAAGTATATTAAATTATAAGGAAATGTTACAAATTTATTTGGATATTATAACTTTCACAGATAATGCACTATCAAAATATTTGAAAGAATATGATTGTTCTTATTAAAGTATCTATTAGCTTCTTATTTACATTATACTAATCTTTAGAAAGCATGAGTTACTCATTTTCATATAATTTAATTTTATTTATTAGTTAGTAATTATTTGAAATATTTGGAAGTCCATCATTTCTTCTCTCTGTTAGATGGAGGTAAAGCAAGATCACTCATTTATACCGAAATAAGAATGATAAATGAAGCAATTATAACATACAATTAATTTGGATTTGACATTACTGTAACAAATTTAATTAACGATAAAAAATAGTAAAATCTAATTTATCCAAAATCTCGGTATTTCTAATATTAAATAGAATAGATTATTTTTGGATTTATTAAATTTGAAATAAAATATGAATTCATATGTTTGGATGAATCTTTCTAAATTATATGAATTTGAAATCTGATCTCTATTTATCAAAATCAGACATGATTTTGAGATTTAGCAACTCTATGAATAGACACTCATATAAATTAATACTGAAATTTGATAAATATAGCATATACATGAAAACTTTAAAGCATTTTAAGTTAAATCAATATTTTATTCCTACAATATCAAAAGTTCAGCTTTTTCTCGCATGCAAAAAAATTAGATGATAAATTGTTTATTGTGTGTAGTGTGATCTTATTTTTATGTCAAAATTTTAAACATTAATTCATTAGATTTGGTCTTCGAGCTTATATCAAAAAATATCAACGACGAAGGCTCTTCAATTCCTTTCTATTAATATCAAAATTAAACAGAAATTGTAGAGCTTTAAATATCTTCACTTTCGAATGATAGAGAAAACAAACTTAGAAGATGAGAATAAAATTTACTTTTACATTAAAAGTAAAATTATATCACTAAATCATAAATAGTTAGTTTTTGTAAAAAGAATATTATTAAATTATTTTCTTGAAGACTAAAATTTGACAACTTTTAGAAATATTATCCTATATTTTTGTTATTTAAGGTTTTTAATAAAAGTTTTGTTGCAAAGTAGGTATTAGCATATTGATTGCAGCCAGTGCAACAAACATTAAAAATCTTTACATATTGATAGATATTAAAAAGCCTACATAATCAAGTTTGTCAAATAATTTTGTTCATTGATCTAAATATCTAATCAAATGAATTAACAAAAAAACTCAATACGACATTTTCTCAAATATTCTAAAAGCACTTTAGTAAGATATTTAGAAGCAAATAAAATAAGAAAATTAAATAAGGTAAACATACCACCAAAATAATATAGTAAGAACGTTACAATTTTGAATTAAAAAATAATCATAAAAGATAAATAGTGAAAGAGAAAAAACTAATAAACTTTATTATTAATATTAATTTAACTCTAATACATATCTTCATGAAATGTTACTGAAAGCACAAAGAATCTGGCATTAATGAGGATCAGTGGAAATATTAATTTAGCTATTTTAAAGTATGAGAAGTTTCTTCAAAAGATTAGATCGATGATAAAAATAAAAAAATTGATTTTGTTTAATCCAAACTAAGATTAAGAGAAACAGTTTTTAAATCATATAAAAGTTTGATTCGAGAATCCAAGCAGTTCCAAGGATCTAACAATATTTAATGTAAAACCTCAAAAATTACCAAATAATATAAAAAAAATTTATTGAGAAAAATTAGTTTACATCACCATGAATTTAAGGATATTTTTCAACTATATGATTTCAAAATAAAAGTTATTAACATATTAAAAAATCATTAGGGTGAAAATCCAATTAAAAAATAAATCCGTTAAAATAGTATATATTGTATCAAGTCTATGAATCAACTTTACAAAAATCATGATGAATAGTAGCAATATGAACTTTGGAATGATATGTAACAATTATTTACTACTTCGTAAATATCAGTTATCCTAATTTTAAATAACAAGCTAAAAGACAAAAATAATATAATTTAGATTTTTTTCAAGAATGAAATTACATTGGACTTATCATTAATAAGTGATCTCATTATAATACTGAATATTTCAATTTTATTTTAATAGTATTGAACTTTTGATAGATTAGCATCAAAAATAAAGTCTTATTAATTTAAGAATTTCATTAATATCCGTGATTGTCCGTCATGAATTGAGTATATTAGAATAGATTTTACAGTGTATTATCTACTTCAGAAGTGCTTGAGAAGAGTGCCTGACAATCTTTTATTTAAGGCAATTAAATATTTTATAAATCCAGAGAGAAAAAGGTCTAAATTGATAAGATAGTCATCAAAGTGGTAAAAACCACAATTATTCAAACAATCAAAAATTAAAAGAATTAAAGATAATAATTTAATTTAGATAATCAGTAAATCAAAATAAATATTTTTAACTTGTAGTTTTAAAGCAACATTAAATTGCCCATAGTATTTTAATTACAATTAATATAGATAATCATTTCCTACGAAGCTTTATCAACATATTATGGAGGCTTTATGAAGTATGATTCAGATGGAAATTTGCTACTCACAAAACTATTTTCTGACCCAAACCAATCAACTTTTAATCTTTCATTTCTCCAAGTAGTTTCGATTATATCAATAGGAGATGCCGATATTGCAATAAATGGGAGAGTCCTGAGTTTGTCTTCTGCAATTAGTTACTCAAATAATTCTTCTACTGATCAAGTAGTGTTAAGAATCGATAACAATGGAAATACTGTATGGACAACCGTTCTCGATTATCAGCTTGGATTGGATGCTGCTGATGTGATGACTTCATACGGGTCAACTATTTATTCTTGAATGTTCACGAGTCTTTTATATCCATGATACTTCAGCCTAAATGGAGTCGATGGGAGCTACTTGCATTCAAACTGTTATACATTCTTTTATAACAAAGCAAACGATGTAATAAGTAATTGAAGATTAAAATTGTTTAGACTCAAGAGTTGACTATGCTTCAGAAAACTATATCTATTCGTAAGATAAAATATATTTATCGTTTATAAGGCATAAAAATTTAGCAAAATCAGATATGAATTTTATTATTTCTAATTTTAAATTATGCTGAGAAAGACTATTTGCTAGTCTAATATTATATAACGCTTTTATTCAAGCTAAAATTACGACTATTTGAATAATTTTTATTGAGATTAAAGTTTGAAGTATAATTGTTTAGCGAAAGCTCATCATGCTTTAATAGAACATAATTTCTAATTTTGAGACTTATATTCAACAAATATAGGACAATTTTAATAATTGAAAACTAAATCAAAATTTATGGAATACTAAAAGTTACTGCAATTTTGTTTTGATCTTTTGTTTAGATTCATCAAAAACTCATACTTATAAATGATATATAATTTATTCTCACGATCCTTTTTTAAGATTAATTTTGTGAATGATCTCTAATCGAAATAAATAAATATAAATACATTTTTTTATTTAATTTTTTTTCGAAATTTGGAAAATTAATTAAAAATTACTTGTAAACAATTTTATTAAAAGATAATCAATATGATATTTTTGAATTAATAATTTGATCAAAACTTTTTTTTAAGAATCACAATCATAAATAAGCAACTTTTTAGCTCTTTTTGAGATCGAAAACTTGAGATATTCATGTTAATTTATAGCTATCATTAACCACATTTCGGAAATATTGTTCTGAAAGTTGAATACGCAGTGAAAATTCATATTAAAATTTGCAATCTTAACGATAGAATTAAAAGCTGAATTAGTGCTAAATATGAGTGTTTTAATAGGTTAACAAATAAAATAGATAAAATTATAAATTCATTTTATGCAAATTGAATTATCTTCAAACTGGAATTATACGTGAAGCAAATGTAATTAAAGAGTATAATTTTTTTTATCTCTTATTGATCATTCACTCAATCTCCCTCATATATGAATAAGACCTACTCAAAATCAACTCCGTATTTAATTTCAATTGATTAAAATAAAGCATGTTTGTCAGTGATAAGTTATTTACAAGTTATGATTTTTTTGATATCTTCATTTTAAATTTGGTTTGATAAAATTTTATAAATCAACAGCTTTTTGATTTGGGTTAATTACAAACTGAAACCATGAAAAAGCAACATCAAAATATTTGCATGTTGTTGTTGACCGAAGATCATTAATATGCAGTTTTGGTTGGATACTTCGGATTGACTTGGTAATCGTTTTGAAGAGGTCCAAGTGAGAAAGTTGAAATTTTTGTTTTAAATTTTGTAACTCAAATACAAGCATTATTAGAAATCAGAACTTATAGATGATTTTCTGAATTCATTAACCAATCTAATATTATGATCCTTCAAAGAAATATAAGGATAAAAAATTTTGTCGTGCAATTCGTTATCTTTCAGATAGTATTTAATACAAAATCGCTATTTTTTATAGATTAGAAAAACAAGAAATAGAGTTTTTGAAAAGTTTCAAATGATAGTTGTGTGATGTGAAGATAAAAATAAGTTTTAATAAAGCTTAATTTGTGTTAATAAGACTCTATTTTAAGGTAAACTATATGAGTTTATTTAATAAATCTTTTCTTATTACACAAATGAATAGAAGCATTTATTGACCTAATAAAATTTGATATTTTCACAAATAATCATCATAAACTTTTAAGTTACCTTTTGATAGAACATAATATCTTTGAAGAGAGTTGCTTCAAAATCTTCAGCAAGCTAATAATGGTATCGTTTTCAGCCTTTTTTTATTTTCTCAAATTATTTAGCTTGCTGCTTTTATAAAACCTCAAGATAAATAATTTATTTTTATTTAAAATTAAAAGTAGATCTTTTTTAAATCAAAGGAATTGAGCATTATATTATTAATAAAATGAACGGAAGAGAATATGTTTAAAAATAAATACTAACAAAAGAATTAAAGTCTCACATAAAAAACTTAATTCAATAAAAGTTAAATAAATACCGCAGAAGTCATATGCTCAGTATTTTGATTATTTTAATAATATATCATGAGTAATTTTTACATTCATAGTTTGTATCTAATTGCTTATTTTAGTTCTTTATATTTAATATATGAATTATTCTAATTGGAAAAGTAGTAAATTAATAATTAAAATTTTATTAAAAATAAATCTTATATAAGTCCTATTTTAGAAAGTTTCTAATATTATGGAACTCATTATATGAGTTTTTAACTCAATATATTATTTATAAAATAATGATTTATTGTGATTTTAGGTATTTTATACTTTTATGAAAACTTTAACTAATATAAGAAAATTGCTTATTTTCAATAATAATCAAAATTTATAAATAATAAATAATATTTTTTAATAGAATAGTGGGAAAATCAAACAATTCTGGATATGATATGAGAACACTCTTTATTCTTGAAAGAAAAACTCTAAATCTTCAACTAGTATATTATGTTCCATTTTTATAAGCACATTAAATAAAATGTTGAATATCCAGCAAGATATGCCTATCACATTGTATGCACCATGATGTAATGCAATATATATGTTTAATATATACGAATTTCAGAATAATAGCACATCATCTCCTTTAACATGTAAGAATTTTTAACTCTTACTTTAACCTTTCAGTTCTGATGGATTTGATTGTTTGTATAGCAAACCAGGTTATATCAAGTATAATGTTTTTTGAAAACGAAATGGATTCAAATTGTCAATCAATGCATCACTTCCAAGCACTAAACAATGAAGGTATTATTTTTAAATTATGTATATAAATTATAAAATAGATTATATATTTATTAATTTATTTATTTACTATTATTCTTTAATAGTATTTAAATCAATATGATATTTGCATAATTGTATCCATCAAACTAAAATTGATGATGTAAAGCGAAAATAATTACTTTATAATGATTAAAAATTTTGTTGAGGATTAAAGGATATTTGAGAATAGTATGAGAAAACATTACTTCAATTTAACATTTACGGTAATCCTACTTGATATAATAGGTAAAATCATATATTCATCAAAATTATATTTAAATGTGTAAAATTTATTTAAGTTAACTTTAATATTCATCTCAAAGTTTTCAACTCATACTTTTATCTTGATTAAATATATTTGTCCTATATTTGCATTAAAATTCAAACATTAATATGTAAATAAATAAATCTGTGTATAGATTTGTACTATGGCTTCAGTGTAGAAAGTAGCGATTCATATCTGAACAACAACAACCAGTCTTCATCCATTTATAAAACAAAAGCAAACTTTAGTAATACAGACTGAAACATTTATAGTCTAACAAACCAAAGTAAGCGTTTTTCGAGTAATGTGGAGTCGTTTCAATCTAATTGGAGACTTGGTTTAAAGTAAAGCAACATTAATGCTTTGAATGTCTTTCAAACGAATTATAGATTACGGAGTTGAATATACAGGAATATCTCAAATATCTTATACTCCCAACGGAACAGACCCAAGTGAGATTCACTGGGTTGGAAACACGATGAATGTCAGATACTTCAGCAATGTAACTTTGTTTCAAGATAACGA
>JAQGFW010027263.1:0-11214 GCA_030463445.1 Euplotes aediculatus
ATCATAAACACCCTCCAGCTTCCGGGATCAATCAGTGCATCTTTTAATTCCGCGCCCAGGGTTTCTCCTCCTCTTCCCCAACTAGGCCGGTATGCACTATAAAACGTCATATAGCCGCGTTGAAAATCCATTTCCTGTTTGCGAACGTTCCTGAAATTCGGCATCATCACCGCGCAGGGCCTCCTGCCTTTATAATAGCTGTCCTCATATCCCTCAACCAGTCCGTTTAGTATTCCCCGATAATTATGGAATGCCACATGTGTACCAAGTAATCCATTGTCATTTCCAAGGCCGCTGGGAAAACGGGAGGAGATTGAATTGAGCAGGATCAGGTTGGTATTCATCGTGGCAGCATTCACAAAAATGATGGTTGACTCAAACTCATGCTGCTCTTTGGTAACGCTGTCGATTACCAGTACACCCCTGGCTTTTTGTGTTTTATCATCGTATAATATTGAATGGACTACCGAATTGGGACGTAATTCCAGGTTGCCTGTTTTTGCTGCCCAGGGAATCGTAGAAGAATTGGAACTAAAATAGCCACCAAAAGGGCAACCCCGTTCACACAAACTACGGGCCTGGCATTTGCCCCTGCCCTGCTCCAGGTGAATGGGCTGTGGTTCGGTCAGGTGTGCACAACGTCCAATTACAGGAAACCGGTCAGTATAACTGGAACGGATAGCCGAAGCAATATCTTTCTCCACACAATTCATTTCCCAGGGCGGCAGAAATTCTCCATCAGGTAAGGTTTCCAATCCATCTTTATTTCCACTGATGCCTGCAAATCGTTCTACATGACTGTACCAGGGAGCGATATCTTCATACCGGATAGGCCAATCGGTTGCAAAACCGTCGCGGGCGGGACCCTCAAAATCAAACCTGCTCCAGCGCTGTGTTTGCCGGGCCCATAAAAGTGACTTCCCTCCCACCTGGTAACCGCGTATCCAGTCGAAGGGCTTTTCCTGTACATAGGGATGCTCTTTATCCTTAACAAAAAAATGTTCGGAACTCTCGCTTAACGCATAACACCTGCTTGCGATAGGATTCTCCTGTAAAAAATCCAGCGGCATTTTGTTCCGGTGCGGAAACTCCCAGGAATGCATGGTTGCCGTAGGATAATCTTTCAGGTGCTTCACGTCGCGTCCTCTTTCCAGCAGGAGCACTTTTAACCCTTTTTCACAAAGTTCTTTGGCCGCCCAGCCTCCGCTGATGCCCGAACCAATTACTATTGCATCGTATCTGACTGCCATGTGATAAATATACGAACCCTCCGATTAATCAGCAGGAAGCAATAAATTGCCGCAAATTGGTGCAGTATGCCTACGAATATCAAATGTCCGAACTGTGCGCATGAATTCCCGCTGGAGGAAGCGTTGAACGATGAACTGAAAGAGGCCATCGAAAAAGAGAAACAGGAGCTACGGGAAAAAATGCTGGAATACCGCAAACAAAAAGAAGAAGAGCTGCGCAAAAAAGATGAAGCCTTCGAGCAGTTCCGGCGACAGCAGGAACAGGCCTACCGCCTGCAACTCGACCAGGAACTCAAAAAACAGAACCAGCAACTGGAAGCGAATATCCGGCAGCAGCTCCATTCCGATTATGAAAACCAGCTCACCCTGTTAAAAGATGCGAACCGCGATAACGAAGAGAAACTAAAAACCGCGCGTCAGAAAGAACTTGATTTTCTGCGGAAGGAACAGGAACTGAAAACAAAGGAGGAAGAACTGGAAATCAACCTGCACCGGAAATTGCAGGAAGAACGTGGGCGCCTTTCCGAAGAACTCCGCAAAATCGAAGAACAGAAAACGGCTGCCAAAGAATCTGAATTCAACCTGCGCCTGAAAGAGCTGGAAAAACAACTGGAAGACCAGAAAAAACTGGCCGAAGAAATGAAGCGCAAAGCAGAACAGGGCAGTATGCAATTGCAGGGCGAAGTGCAGGAACTGGCCCTGGAAGAAATGCTCAAAAGCAATTTTCCCTTCGACCTGGTGACAGAAGTTGGCAAGGGCGTCCGCGGTGCGGATTGTATCCAGACTGTTCGCAATCAATTCGGACAGGAATGCGGGAAGATTATTTATGAAAGTAAGCGTACTAAAGGGTTCACCCGCGACTGGATTGAAAAACTCAAAACCGATATGCGGAGCCAGGGAGCGGATCTGGCCATCCTGGTTACACAAACCATGCCCGACGACATGGATCAGTTTGGTGAAAAAAACGGCATCTGGATCTGTTCCTTTACGGAAGTAAAACCACTTGCTCAGGTTTTACGCGAAAGTCTGATCAAAGTATTCAATGCCGTACGCAGCCAGGAAAACAAGGGCGATAAAATGCACATGTTGTATGATTACCTTACCAGCAACGAGTTCTCAGAACAATGGAAAGCCATCCGCGAAGGTTTCATGGGGATGAAACTATCCATTCAAAAGGAACGCGATGCCATGGAAAAACTCTGGAAAGCCCGAGAAAAACAGCTCGAAAAAGTATTGCTCAATGCCGCCCATATCCGTGGCAGTATTGAAGGCATTGCAGGCTCCGAAAACATCAATCTGCAACTCCTCGATGAAGAAGAAGACCCGACCGGCCTCCTCGAATAATCCACCGGTCGGGTGCCACCCGACCGGTGGCACCCGACCGGTGAAGTTTTAGTTGATCCTGATAAAGCGCCATTGCTGGCTGACTTTCGAACTTTGTCTATTCGTACCCACTTTGGTTCCGTTTGCAGTACCGGCTCCGGGATCAAGCACCTGCTCGCCTTTTAATACATTTCGTATCCGGAAACTTACTCCGTTCCCCACCCGTTCGATATACCATTCCTGGTTTCGCCGGTCAACCGCTACGAGGGGTAAGCGGTCCCTCACTGTTACCTTGCATCCATTCTGATCAGGACAGGGCAGGTCCGAATCCAACACTTTTCCCGATAACAGGTTCTCAATGGTATAACCCCCTACTATACCACCCACTTTTTTTATCCTCCATCGCTGCGCATGCAATACTTTGTTATCTTCCTGCACCTTGCCCTCCCGGATCACGGGCTGCATGATATTGGTGGTAGCAGAAGCGGCACCGGCATCCAGCAATTTACCCGTCACCTCGTTGGCAATCATATAAACGCCTTCCGTAACATCCTCATCTCCCAGGTTTAGAAATCCTCCCAATGCACCGGAGTTGGAATTGGATGTCTGCCGAATAAGCGACTCCGAACATCCCAATGCCGGAACAGGAGGCACAGCGGGTATTTTCCCAACCAGTTCCGGTCTGCTGTCAATCAACTCAAAATAAGCGGATCGGGCATACCAGTGAGTATGATGCTGGCAGGCATTTGCCGGATTTGGCAACACATACCAGGGCTCTTCCGCTGTTTTATAAAAATAATTCGCGCCTCCCTGTTCCGCCCGGTAATGATTGCGGATTCCTGCTTCTTTGTAGCCCATAAGACTCCTCGGTACTAGCGTTGCCGGATCACTCATGAAATCAAACCGCTGCAAGCGATCACCCGGAAAATACGCATCCAATTGCTTAACAAATGCTTCATCGCCTACATGCGGAGAAGCAAATGCATAAATGGCATAGGGTGTAATCCCAAAGCCTTTTCGCAGATAGGCTCCACATAGTTGTGCATGGGCACTACCCAGACTATGCCCCGTTATCCAGATCTTTTTATTGGATGCATCCAGTTTTTTTAGCGTATCCACCAATCTCGGCATGATGAGTTGCAAGCTTTCACTGAATCCCTTATGTACCATACCTGGCAAATCATAGGGTGCCCGCACCTGGAAAGCATTAAAATTGGTAACTACCCATTCACCGATCGCATAACGCACCAGGTCACCCGGACCATAATACCTGGATCCAACCCGATCAGTTCCCCGGAAATTAATGATGATGTATCCGGCTGTTGAAATCACCGTTGCCTCCGGATCATATCCCTGGTGATTATTCCCGTTTACCATGGTTATATAAGGGGTAGTCAACACCGGTGTTTGCGCTGCTGCGGTTGTTGTTGACCCCCCTGTAGTTAAATTAGTTCCTTCACGAACCGTCTTTGCAATAACGGGAGTACTCGCCTGAATACCAATTACCGGAGTTCCCGCTTTGCGCGGCATATTCGCTGGTGATGGGAAATAATGCAGCACTTTATTCCTGTATTTTTCCAAAAACAAGTTGGGTTCTGAATACAAGGCCATCACCGAATTTGCAAACGGATCTTCATTATTTAATAAAACAGTCGGATAGTTGAAATGTACCAGCATACTAAGTAAGTATGCATTCACCTTACTGTTTCCGGCATTCGATGGTTCAAAATTTGAAAAACATCCGATTTCATTGGCGGGTTGTGCAACCGAAGCCACGGCAGCATACAATAAGCTGACCAGTAAAATTATCTTTTTCATACAATGCTGATTTTATGTTCAACGAATTAATTTAAACCGAACTTTTGCCTCAATCTGGGCATTTCCTTCACTTACCACACAGGTTTTCAGAATTCCATTCGGACCTGCGTCCTTTACTTCCCGCATATCGAGTGTAAAATTTTTCGGGCCATAGCTCACATACCCGAGACTTCGCGCAGTTGCAGACGCACCAATATTTTCCGCCGTCGTAATTCTGTCCTTGATATCCATATTAATGGTGATGATGGATTGATTGGGATCCACCAGGGCGGGATTCACATTAAAGACAAGTTTGTTGGTAGTCAGTCCACTTATTTGTCTTCCCTGCGTACCAGTTACTGCTTTATTTTCAGCAACACTCCAGAACTTATTGTTATTGGTACGGGAAGTTGCCTCCGTTAAAATTTGTACCGTTCCAAAAAGTTCTTCATCGCCTAAATCAACAACCGCCGTGGGCTTGAAAGATTCCAGGCTGACTTCCAGTTGAGATGCCCTGTAACAGGTTGTATTGGTAAAACTGGCGAATGCTGCTATTTTAGCCGGTGCATTTCCTGCGGCATAATAAAGGGTGTAATAAAGCGGCATTGCATTTACACCTGCTACTGTATTATTGCCCCTGGCCAGTTCTGCTCTTAGCTGCTCAATATTCTGAATATTATTTACGGTGGAAGCTCCTGCCCCGCCATATACCATAACACTAACCGCACTTGTACTAAAAGCAAGACGGGCAGAAGCTGATAAATTAGTGGAAGCGCCACCCAAACCAGTTACCCTTAACAGTTCTTCTGCCACCAGTTTCGCTTCAGCCCTTGTGGCCAGATTTCTGACAACAATAAAGGCCATATTTCCATACGCCACATCGCCAACACATAGTACATCAGGAGGGATCGGCCCTTCGATAGTAGCCTCCGGTCCGCTTTGATCAGGTCCGCCTCCAACTGATAATACATAATTCACATTCCGGATAAATGCCACTGCAGTATTGAACTCCGTACTGGCCTGAACTCCACTGCCAATTCCATTTCCTACACTGGCAGGAATTCCTAACAATTCCGCCAGATTTACATTCATGGACGTTTGAAAATCCATGGCCAGTTCACTACCCGACCGCACCTCATAACTAAAGGAAAAATGATCGGTGTTGGCGTTTGAATTCCCAATTCTGTTGAGCAACACACTTCTTGCCTGATTGACGGTGTTCTTGTCGTTGAAGTTTGAAACCGTTTCTAATATGGATTGAGCGTTGACAACATTAATACCCAGAGTAGATGGTCTTCTTGGCAGGGATACCGGAATAAACCGTCCATTCACAACATCCTGATCTCTGAACAGCACACCCGGAAAAATTGCCCTCGACTCATCACTGTTGGATGAGGGAATACCAAGCATGCTGCTGGCAAATTCAACCCCATTACTTACAAGAGAAGACTCACAAATCAGAAAATTGTTTGGGGAAATATCACCGCTTCTTCTGACCGTACCGGTAGAATTAGGTGGTAGTGTAATGTCATTTCTCGAAATATAATACTGCACTCCCGCTGCATTCCTACCCTGGCGGACACCTGAATTAACTATTTTCCCTCTGTTAAACCGATTGGGCATACTGGCCATCAATTCCAGTTTATTAAAAAGAGGAAGTCCTTTATAGCTGCCACTCCGGATCTGTTCAATGGTTAGCGTTTTCAGATTAATTGATTTCAGATCCAATGCACCCGGCCGGATTGTTTTAATGGGTGTGCTGGTACGCTGTGCAGTGCCAGGTTTTCCCAATACCAGGCATAGCAAGGCTGTTACAAAAATGTGTTTCATGATTGTTTATTTAATTGTGTAGAATAAGTGTAGTGATTAGCGCATCATACAGCTGAGTGTTACAACCGGACTGAATACCCGGAATTTCCAGTTTTTATCGAAAGAACAGCGCATTCCATAATTGATCATCAGGTTGCGGCTAATGCGCCAGTCACCGCCTACCGTTAGTGCATTCGGAAAAATTCCATCCCACTTGAGTGTACCTTCCTTTACCACCATTCCAGCCGGGGGAGTAAAGCGATTGTTCAATGTCTGCAGTGCTGTTCCGGTTCGCTTCTGTTCATATAAAAATTCAGCAAAAAAAGTGAAGAGTGCCCCGCCATACCGTAAGTTCATTCCCATGGCAAACAACTGGTTTCCGGCAATAGCAGAAGTTGGAATTTCCTCGCCGGTGCTTTCATCTGCCAGCGTGAATTCAAGCAATTCATCGTAAACAGTGGTACGGAACAAACCCGATACCAGCAATCGTTTCCCGATACCGACATTCGCATTTATCCAGCCGCCCCAGCCGGTATTGCGATTCAGCCGGAGACTCTTTAAACTTCCCGCACTGTCGGTGATATAGGAATATACTTTTCCAAAAGAAACATCTATGCTTGAAGCATTCCAGTGTTCCTGAATATATACGAGTGAGCGACGCTGTAGCTCTTCCTTACGTTTAACCGGTATTCCAAGTAATTCAGCCTGCAACGCTGAAACCTGGCTGCGCAGTGCTGTTTTCTCCAGAATATTGTCTGTGGTATCCAATTGTTGAAGCAACTGTTGCAGGGATGACTGAATCCGGTCTTCCTCTTCCTTTAATTGTTCTTCTACGCCGACAAACAATTCCTGGTCGAGAAAGGGATCCTTCTCTTTGTATACATTCATTTTGAGGGCAAATCCGATCCGGCGATCGTTATTTTCATCCTGTACCGAACCAACAGAAACATCCAGCGAAGCCAGTTTCCGCATAAAGCCTGAAGCCTGCTGGTATTTTTCTATTTTCTTCCGGTTGTACAACAGTTCCCATACCGGTTGCGACTGAATGGCCAGGTTGGGACTAAGTTTCCATGACTTGAATGACCAGTCAACTTTAAAATCTTTGATATCACTGGTGCGGTTTATCTGGGAAGGAGTAACACCCATCAGGTCAAAAACCGGAGAGGCAGGTATACTGAATTCTTTTGGACTAATTCGTTTTGTTTCCGCTTCCTGAGCAGGAAGCAGGTGCTGAAACAGCAGCACAAAAACGATACATACTATACTGCGTTTAATGATTACTGTTAGCATATCAGAAATGTTGAATTGTGTAACTGAATATTCAACAAATCTAATCCGGATGCTATCCGTCAACTATACCGCAAGCGGGTGAAAATACAGTGAAATAAATGCAAGGCACTAACCCAGGCAGAATCAGACAATCCGCTGTTTGATTGCTTTCACAACGGCTTCGGAAGCGGAAGCCACATGCAGTTTTTTATAAATTTTTTTTACATGGGTACGTACCGTTTCATAACTGATAAACAGTTTTTCTCCAACTGTTCTGAAATCATTCCCTTCCACCATGAGAAAAAGAATTTCCTTTTCTCTTGTGCTTAATTCATTCAGCTCTTCATCTGATCCTGCCGGTGCAAATTGCTGGAATAATTTCAACACCCTGTTGGCTACACTGGGTGTCATTGGGGCACCTCCATGGTAGGCTTCAGTAACTGCCGCTAATAATTTGGAGAGTCCGTTTGATTTTAAAATATAACCGGAAGCACCGGCACAAACTGCGGCAAATATTTTTTCATCCTCTTCGAAAACAGTCTGAATAAGAATCCTTACCGCGGGATAATTTTTGCGGATGTATCGTGTTGCCTGAATACCGTCCATACCAGGCATTTCAATATCCATTAGTACAAGATCCGGATTGGAACGACGCATTGCCTGGTCAATAGAACCACAATCCGGATAGGACCCAACACAACTGAATCCGTCGGTACCATTCAGTATTGCTTCATAAGCATCCCGAATGAGTTTTGAATCTTCAAATACTGCTACCCGTATTAAGGTTGAATCGTTTCCCATTTCCATTCTTTTTTATTGATGCAATAATTCCTGAATTGAATTCCACTCCCAACTACTGGAAAAACTGAGCTGGTCACCTGCTCCTGCCTGCATCCAGTCGACTTTACAATTATAAGCTGAATCATTTATCAGATCTTTCAGCGAACAGGCCGGACCGCTATAATTTATTTTCCAGATCAATTGAAGCTGATCCTCCTGAGCAGCTGCTACCACTTCCACCTGGAGATCGGGCAGTGTATGAAAACTATTCATGATCCTTTTAAAATCCGTATAAATAAATCGTCGTATCTCCATATTCATTTCCTGTAACGGTATTTCTTCCGGATATATCAATCGAAAACTCCCACCCGAATCCTGCAGCATTTTTGTCCCTCTGTACTGCAACCTAAAAAAGACCTGTTCCATTGAATCATTGGAAGTGGACAATAACCAAACAATATCACTCATTGATTCCACCATATTCTTTGAATCCAGTAACATACGGTTCAGATAAGGAAGCAGGTGGCCATTTTTATGCAGCGTCAATTGATTCAGGCTATGATCCGCATACAAACTCATGGCATTCAGCGTTACTCCAACTTCCTTGTTTACCTGGAGAGCCAATTCCTTTCGAAGGCCAGACTGATTCAACAATAATATTTTGTTGCGCTGAAGCTGATCGATCCATTTCCCCTGAAACAGCAGCAATCCCTTTCGCTGTTCATCAGCCTTGCGATTCAAGCCGATATTAATGACATAGATTTCACCCAACACCCCAACAATACAGGGCACAAAAATCCATGGCGTACGGGGGATCACTCCAATATTAACGAGCATGATCAGGCTATACATGCAAATCAGGCCGCCGCTTAAAAATACGGTAGCCCAAAAGATCACCCTGGTTTGCCAGGTCCGCTGCCGGTACACCACATACAATACCCAAACGGCCCATAATTTAAGCAGGATATAAACGACCAGGTAAATAGTTATAAAAGTACCCGGATCATTGAAATAATAAATCCAGCTACCCATTATGAACGCAAGGGCTGTCCAGATCCCCCGCATCAGGAATACAGCCTGGCGGTTTAGTCCGGGATGATTTTTTTCAGCATCCAGGAATTGCTGCGCAAACTTGATATAGAGGTAGAAATTAAAAATATGAAGTGGATAGAATTCAAATAAGCGGAAGACCCATTGATAGGACTCCCGTATTTCAATTGGAAAAAAATAGGAATAGCTAACCCCTACCATAAAATAAAACAGGATGATATAATGCAACACATAATAGGCAAACTCTTTACGTCTGTATTGTATCCAGAGTATGCACATATAAAGAAACTGTGCCACCATTACGCCGAGAAACATGAGCAACAACTGATCTGCCATAACACTAAAATTCAAGTTGAATAAATGTTCCCTTACCGGGAGCCGACACCAGCGAGAATACAGCTTTCAATTCTTCACACCGCTGCTGCATATAGCGGATCCCATTCCCCATTTTAACCGCCGCAGGATCGAAGCCTCTGCCATCGTCTTCAATCGTAATTTTGCACCCCCTGCCGGTTCGTATAGCCTGGTATCTGATATTGGTTGGCGCTGCATATTTTACAGCATTATTCAGGGCTTCTTTGGACAACATATAAACCTGATTGGTCTTTTCAACTTCCATATCCAGCTCCAGCAAGCTACCGTCTGCATGAAAATCCAGGACGATATTGTTACCTGCACATATCGGCTTGATATAATCCTGCAGGCGATCCAGTACCTTATATAACTTATCGTAACCCTCATGAGAAGTCCAAACAATATCATTTATTTTTTCACTCATGGTATTGCAGACATCGGATATCCTGTATAGATAGGGCGCTACCTCATGCGACTCATTTCTTTCTATGGACCGTTTACTCAGCTCGCTGAACAATACGACACCGCTTAATGTGGCTCCCAGTTCATCGTGCAAATCGCGTGCAATTTTATTACGGATGGAAAAGCGGCTGTATTCCAGCGCTTCATTTTTATTTAACTGCTCGATCAGCTGATGCTGGGTTGCAGCCAGCTCCAATTCATCCCTGACCCTGTTTTTTGCAGAGAACAGATGAAAGAGGAAGAGTTCACACAGCACCAAAACAACATAACTGGTTTTGCTCATCCAGGGTATGGTTTCCTGCGTAAGCATAAAAAAGCCGGCCAGTGTCAGTAGTAGTCCACCCAATAATAGTGGCCGGCTGGTTGCATCCGATTTGCGAAAGCTCATCAATAGCCAATAAGTCCAGCCTGCCAGAAAGGCAATCATCCCAACAATAAAAATCAGCAATCCTGTTTGACCAACTTTTTTATTCAGAAAAATAAGCGCAAGACACAAACATACAGGTGCCAACAATAGCTTACTGACCCGCTTTGCCAGGTCCTTTCTTATCAGGTCTTTCTCTTCCAGAAAGGATTGCAGAAAAAGCTGGTGTACAAAAAAAGGAAAGCAAAACAACAAGGCGCTCCACTGCAGTTTTTCGGTGAACGGAGCAGAGAAAAGAACCAGGAAAAAAAACAACTGCAGTACCAGGTATCCACTATATAGCATAACCGGAACATTTCGGGGTTGCCGGAATGCCCCCATTGTATAGAGGAGCTGTGTAAGCAATATACCAGCCAGGAAGTAGATCATAGTCTGCAGGTTAAAATCCTCCAACTAAAACTACCACCAATAGCTCATCTATCCTATACCCCAGGCGGGTGAATCTTGCTTATCAATCAGGGTTGAAACCAGACCACGCGTACACCAGCATCCCGGCGATCTTTTTCCAGTTTCAGCGTAACAAAGACATTCCGTTTCCGGTCAAAATCATTTATTCCCATTACTGTCAGCTGATGAAATCGTTTCTCGCCGGTATCCGCAAACAGCGGCGAACGATCCGGAACGCCCTGCTTTGAAGCGAGTTGAAACTGGTAGGCTTTCGAACCTCCAACCACGCGAATGCCCTGCACTTTTCCC
>JAQGFW010027306.1:0-10621 GCA_030463445.1 Euplotes aediculatus
TGATATTATTTTCTTGTCTATATATTTAGTTTTTTAGATAAGTAAGTTATTTAAAATATGATTTTATTAATTATAATTTCATTATTTAAAATTAATATTCTTATTTTCAATTTCAAAACTTGTGATGATCAAATTCAATCACTAATATATTTGATTATAATAAAATTTAATCTAATTTATTTTATGCTCTAAGCTTCTGGTTCAAATAAAATAATTTCTTCAAATTAGTTTATGTTATCAAAATACTAAAATACATTATTTATTCGACAATGTAGCTAATAAAATTTATTTGTTTGGCTGATCAAGGCCCAGTTATTAAATAGTATTTAGCCCCAACTCCGTGAATAAAGTTTTCAAAAATTTAGACGGTGGCTATAGAGAGTATGTTAATGATTTTTGTCTAATAAACTAGAAAAATCTAAATTAATTAAACGAGGTAGCATTTTATGTTGGAGATGTTACTCTTACAAAATATGAAGATACAAGTGAAAAATATTCAATCAAAAGATAAAAGCAAAATTAAATAAAATGTTTTTGGGCATATTTGCATCATCTGATTTTTCAATTTTGAATTATTTGAAGGAGGTCTCAGCAATCATAAAAATTTAAATATATTGCTTAGGAACTTGAAATTTATAAAACTTGTTTGAAGAAAAATAAATTTAGTCACAGATAATCAATCACTACATAAAAATACATCCACAAAAGAGTTTTATATGAAAAAATATCAGATATATTGAGTAACAAAGTTATTTGACTGACTTGAAACCAATTGAGAATTTGTGGGTTTAACGAAAGAATAGTTATTAAAAATAATATAAAAGCAAGAAGGAAATCAAAGAAAAATAAAATGATCATTTATCGAAAATGATTTTATAGTATGAAGAAAAAACTAAAAGAAGTCATTAAAGAATAAAGAGATAAAATTATATATTAATTTTTTTTTATTTTAAAATTTAATGAAATATTATATTAATATTTTTTATATTAATTCTTGATATATTTTTCTATTTTTTATTCTGATCTCTGCACATTATTCTTTCAAAGTTAGTTAAAATAAGAAATCTATCATTAATTCTGTATTTTGCGATATTTATGGATGCGTTTTAAATTTGACTACTAAAATTGCTAAACTCTCAGTTTTATTTTTACTATTTAGCATTATAAATGATAGATAATCATACAATGTATTTAATCCAATAATCAATTTTGCATGAATTGCAATCAGATTCTTGCATTGAAAATAAAACCTTGTCTAATATATATAGCAGAATACTGTTGAAATTAAAATTGTATAGTTATAGTGCAATAATTAAATCATCAAAAGCTTTATTTTAAACTATTCGCTTTGCGGGTGGATGGTAGATTTGCTTAATCAGTTTTTATTACAAATTAATTATTATTGAGCTTCCTTGAATATAATGAGCAGAGGCTAAATAAATCTTTATGAAATAAAGCAATTAATAAGTAATTTTAGTTATGGAGCTTGTAAATTAAAGCAATCAAGAAGATTAAATATGTGCATTATTAGTTACTACTTTTGATTCAGGCAATCATTTAGCTTTTCGATGTCTCATAATGCCTAACTTTAAATTTGCTTGTACTAGCTATATGAATTTATATTGAAGTATTAAAAAGTTTAACATCGTAAATAAATAGAAGCAAAACAGTTAGCTAAGCAACATCAAAGTCAACAGTTTAACAACATTTATAAACTATTATGAAATTTTTAATAACTATCTTAATAAAAAGCAATATTTAATTTTAATTAATACTCTTTAAACTTTGAGTAAAAGTCTTTCGAATTAATAAGCTATTGTGAGCACTTTTCTATTTATACTAACTAATAAAAAATTTTAAATCATACCAAACTGTTAATATTATTTTCAAAGTTAAAGAATAAGTTTATATGTGGGCTTGCAGTGATCACGAAAATAAACTTCATTGGACATTTATTTAAATTTGTATTTTCGAGAGTATACCAAAGGATAATAAATTTAGATTTGAGATCCTTTATAGTTCCATATAAAAATAAAACTTTAATAATTTCAAATTTGCTATCTATGCAACTCGAACTAGCTGCAACCTTATTATGTCTCAGTTTTTAATAATTCAAATGCAGACAAAATCTCTGCTTTATTTTCTCAAAGGTTTTATTTTGTAGAAGTAAATGTGATTTATTTAGTCTATCCAATTGAATAATCGTGTATAGATCAGATGATAAAGCTGAAAAAGGATATTAAAAAATGAAATCAAAATTTGAGAGATTACATTGGAGCAAAGATTAATACTCTTGGATTTGGAGATGGAGCAAAATATTCATTTAACTTGCTTGATTCTTTATACCAACAGCAGATTCTTGAACTGAAAGATATAAAATAAATTCCGAGACATCAGTATTTATTCAGATTTAACAATATTTTTTGATGAAGAATTTGAATCAATATTCAAATGCATGCATCAACAAAATACTATGAAAAAGAAACTATTTAATGCAAAATTTATCAATCATGATGAGAATAAACTTCCAAAAGTTAAAAAAGAAATTATTTCTCATAGGAACTTTTTAATGTTTCGGTATAAGGTAATGGGGTAAACTTTGCAAATTATAACGTTTTATATGCGTGGTTTGTTACAAAATAAGATATACTGTCTTATTTAAATAAACTAAGGGATTTTTAAATAAAGGTTTATGATATTGTCTCCATTATTTTATAATTTACAACCTTTTTATTTTGCTTCTTAATAAGTAAAACTCTTAATTAAATCTGATATTATATTTAAGTATTCCTTTATTTTTAATATTATTTACTTCAAAGTAACTTAGTATTCAATGAATATTGAATCAATCTAACATATAATATTTAGCAATTCATATGAACTACTTTGTATTCTTGAAATAGGCTATTATAATTTCCTCTGTTGCTGTATTTATTAGTTCTATTATTTTTTGTAATTTCTTTGAAGTTTGATTTATACTTGAAGTTTTAGTTTTTATCAGCCATATCCAAATGGAATGTTTTAGTTTAAAAATAGATTTAAACACTTGGGTCTCCACAGTTTTTATTTTTCACATTTATTGTTTAGTGTGCTGCTTTCAGTTGAATTCAGTGCAGGAGTATTTGTTGAAAAGTCAACATGTTATTTGTTTTAATACTCCTGTTGTCAGCTTGTTAACAATTGAAAAATAGCTAAGCTATTTAATATATGCTTCGTATTCATTCAGATTTAATGTATTGATAATACAGTTTTATTTATGTTTTGTTAAATACTGCATAATCACTTTAAGATTTGACATAGCAACTTTGCAGATATTTCTTCTCCTCTGATTTCATTTCAATACATTGTCTTCCATTCATATTTTATTTGAGGTAATAATTCAGTATTGTATGATGTAATTTTGTTATCTTGGTTTACTTATGATAGCCTATACAATCTTGCTATTCACTTTATTACTTCTGTTTTTGTTTAAAGAAGATCAAAAAAATGTTTGATAGTTATCGATTAGTTTATGTTCATGTATTTATATGAGAATGCTTCTGGTTTATCAAGAGATTTTTCAATAACTTCTGTATTGCCTGTTCTTATAAAATCCTAAAAATATCAGATTTGTCCTTGTTATTTCTCATTTTATTTTCAGTTCTCCATTTCTTCATAATATTTATTGATTAATTGATTTGAGAGATGTTTAGTTAGACTCAAATATATCATCTGAGTATTCTTGTAAATATATTCCTATATAAAAAAATTATCAAGGTGATTGTTAATGAATATATTAAATAATAATGATGAGATACAGAACCTTGAATCAAATATCTCTTTGTTGCTATTATTTCTCTTCCTAATTTAAATTTAAAGATGCTTATCATTCATTTTATTATTCTATTTATGCTTCATGATATTTTTAGTTGTTCAAATCTCTTTATGAGTTGAAGTTTTAGTACCGAATCGTATGTTTTCAGAAATTAATGAATACTATAGAAGGATAATCTCTTGTCCTTTTGTTTTTCTTTAATGCTATAGCCATCATTAGAACATCATTTAGATGATCAAGAGTAACTCTTTCTTTTTTAAAATCTCTTTACTTCTTGTTATCATCTCCATGTAATAATTATGTCTGAAATATTGATGGACATTTATGTTTGTTTATTCTATTCTGCTTGTTGTTTTATTCCTAATTGTTTAAATTTTAGCTTCTGCATATTTAATAATGAAGATACTCAAATAATTTATCACTTTCATTCTTTCTAATCTCTGCAATTTGTAATTATTGTTAATCTCCATTATATTTTTCAAATGCTTTCATTTAAGTTATCATTTCCTTTACCATCACCGTTAGTTGTCTGCTGTTAAGATTGCCATGGATTTTTGCTGAGTTTCTATATCTTATCAATTATTTGTGTAATGCAAACGAATTTTTGATGTCTATTTTTGCTTTTAATATTTTTTAGCTTAATTCTTGTCTAGATTTTGCGGTCAGTATGTTCATGAAGGCTTTTCAATTTCAGTTATTGCGTCGTATATTTTATTGCCTCTTATTTGATTAGTTTCTGTGTAATTTATTTGAATGCTGTGATTCTTCCATTCTGTCCATATGAATTACTTAATATTATAAGAAACATGGTATTATTCTCGTTACATTGAAATACGGATTGGAAATAAAACTGAAAATAAGTAATGCAAGTTGCACACTCGATATGTAAATGGCGTTACCAGAATACAAATTCGTTACTTAGATTTATAAATTAGCTGAGTATAAATACCGTATGAGACGCTGTTTAATCCCCTTTAACGATTGATTTTTTTCAAATTCGTTAGAGTACAAGACAAAGGTTATTTTTATTTAATAAAAATGAACAACTTTTAGAAAATTTGGAAATGAATTAAATTTTGAATCATATTCATTTTTAAATTTGCTATGAACATATCTAAATATTAGATTAGAGTTTGATTTGTGAGAATATCTTAATGAAATAAATAATCCAACTTTATAAAATTGAGCTTTTTACATTTGAATTTAATTTATTCAAATTTTTTATCTTCAACAAATCAATTGAAAGAAAGTACAATTTTTATTAATAAGTATAAATTACAATTTTAATTAATAACACATTGACCTATCAAATATGATACCATAAGAATTGATACTTAAAATATTTTCTGAAAATGCAATTTATAATTTTAATGGATGTTGATCAGTATTAGATTATAAGCTTTTATTTTAATATATTTTGCAAAATATACTTAATTTATATGCCAAATAATTGTCTACTTCAAAGATATTAGTATAATAGAAAATATTAAACTCTTTTATACAAAACTTAGCAGATGGTTGAATATTTAGTAGAGGATTTTGATAGAGAAATTGTCATAATTTATTCTTATAGTTTGCATTAATTATTAACTAATTTATTATAATAGTGTACAAATCGTAATTCCAGAGTCATTAATAAAATCACTCAGGAAAAGCATTTAAAAGTAAAACTGTATCGTAATATAAAATCTTATTGAAATGCTAAAGCTATTGCTGATGTCTGATAAACGAGAAGAGCAAATGTAGTTTAATAAAAATAAGATTATTTAAAAGCCGTTTTTATTTATTATGGTCTTTTCTTACTAATAACTTGAATTTTTAGAATTACAACTTTATGAAAAAGAAAATTCATTTTGCTTAGTGTTCCTTTTTAAATATCAACATAACAAAAAATTGCCATAATAATCTAAACTTGATTTGATTAATATATTAAGCAATATTCATTGAAAATAATACATTCTTGATTTTTAGTTGAGATTTATATTAATAAAGTTATGAATGCTAAATGACCTGCTAATAAAAGCTAAGTTGATTATAAAAATGTTTTATGAACGTAGTATTATTTAGTATACTCACATTTGATTTTTACAATATATATTATTGCTTTTTTAAATCTAATATCATTTTATTTAGAATATAGAAGATAATGAGGAAGAAAAGTATTTTGAAACCTGAAAAATAGCAAAAAAATTGCTATTTAAATTTAAAGATGATTTAGATCTTCATTCTGTTAATCTTTACTTTGATTCTGAGCTTAAATTCAAGCAATTTATTGAGTTCTGAGATAAAAATATGGTTCCGGTTGAATGTTACTGGGGCTCAAACTTGAATGGTCCAGCAATCAGATGAAGAATTTCATTTATTGTCCATAACCAACAAAAATGAATTGAAGCTGACAACATGCTAAGAGATTTAACAAAAATAAAACCATCATTCAAGTTGGATAAAGAGCAAATTCAAATCGACACTATAGAACAACTAAAACTTTTGCACGCAGTTTCAAAAGACTTAGAAGAAGAATACTTCACGGTATTTAGCTTTAATAACTGGTAAAGGGACCAAAGAGGTGCTACGATGACATAACAGAGTATTCTGTCAATGAAAAAAAGCAAGGTAAATGAATGTTCAAGTATTTTTATCTTATGTCCTGGTAAGATTAAATTAGTTTTAATTGTTTAGAGAATCTTCGAAAAATAGTGTTACTATAATGTATTTTTATTGTGAATCGAACAGTTAGACCTACTTTTATTTTAGAATTTCAAATATAAATAATTTGTTTTTGTATTTTGTTTCAAAGTATATATTGAATTATGTTTTTGCTAAATGAAAGTATAAATAAAGAGTTCTAAATTGCAAAAAAATCTAAATTCATTTTATCCCACTAACCAGATTCTTATTAGCAAATCGTTAGCTTCAATATCTTTAGTGGAGGGTAGTTGTCTAGTAATTAAAAATAACTAATAAGTCCTTGAAGCAATTCTTGGGTAATTAGCATTTTCTTTTAAAGAATTGTGCATCTTTTTTAACTTCCTTAAAAATAATTAATAGACTATGTGGGATTTTATTTTTATATGTAATTCAAATGTACCTGTTCAAGGCTATAACTTCAAAATTAAAAATAAATTAGCCAATATTTTCGAGAATGTTTACAAGTAAAAATGTTTAATTAAAAGAACAATTAAAATGTAGCTTTTATATTAGCTTCTTGGATAGTAAGTATGAAGTATAGTCATAGAATATTGAAGTGAATGAGATAAATAGGATAGAGCTAATCATATTTTAGAGGCAGTTGAAAATCAATCTTGTATTATAAATGTTTGATATCAGCATTAATATTTTTAGCTTGAGATATCTTAGCATTTTCAATTAGCTTAAAATTAATTTAACCAGAATTCTTTATCTTATAAAACTAATTAAATTTTGATATTAAATACTTTACTTGAATTGATTTTTATTTCAATTAGAATTATTGATTTTTCTTTGCTATTTAATCTTTTATTGCTATAACTGACTGATTAAAATTTTTTAAACCGACTCTCATTTGTTCAGTTTAGGAATAGAATTCTAAAAATCATATTATTCGTTTTTTGTTTTGTGACTGTAAATAACTCAACTAAATACGAACCATAGATGTTCCGAACGCTAACATGTTTTTCAATCACCACATTTGAAAGCAGATTTTCGGATGGTACAGCTTTAATGAAAATATATCAGATATTTTCAACAGTGATAATGCGAGCTTCTGAGTGGAGTATCCAAATGAAATTCAGATACAAATCAAAAACGTAGTCAAAAAATTTCTTATTGAAGTTGCAAAGAGTAATAATTAAATTTACAAACGTTACTTTTAATTTGTGATTTCAAGATAAGTTTTAATTTAAATAGACAATTTGAAATCCAATAGCAGACTTACAGTTAAAGCTAACGATTTTACTAAATATGGTATTAATAAACTTTCAAACATCAAGGCAAAGCACATGAAAAATTACTATTATAAACATTTAAAACTCAAAATTGAAAAGTCCAATAGTGAAGATGGTTTCAAAGATAAGATTCAGACTATTGCAAACGGAATGGAGTTTTTTGTTAATCTGCTTTACCCAATCGCCTGTCTATTAGTTGATAAACTTGGAAGCTGCTATCAAAGTCCTGGCTACTCAATTGCTGATTGTGATCGGTAACTTGTTTTTGATTTATAGCTACATTTTTATTTTAATAACTAATATTGATACAGTTGAAAAACGTTCAAAGACTATGCTGCGTCATTTTGAACAGATGTTAATCTTAAGACTTTGATCAGCAAACTACAGATAAGTTTGCCTGGATACGACTCAAAAATACCGAATATTGTGCTTGAGTACAAAGAAGGAACTTATGATGAGAGACTCAAAAAATATGCTCAAGCTAATATTGGTAATAGTTAATATTTTTAATGAATGCATTTATAAAGTACTAATTTACTAAATGAATTTTTTTAAATAAATAAAAAGTAACATAAATTTAATATTTAGATCAAAATATATTCTCATTTATTTTGCTATTTATGAAGCTTAATTATTTGAAATGATATCTTTAGATTCATTTGAAGTGTATCCGTGCCTGAATGAGTTCAGAGAGTTTTTAGACTTAGAAATATTCAGCAAAGATCACTTCAGCATTGATGAATCCAACAACAGCTTCACTCTAAAAAATTGATGGTAAGTCTATTGTTATTAACAACTCAAAGGATGATCCAGGGACTCGGTACTCTCAAGCTGCTATCAGATATCAACCAAGAAAAAATTACTGAAGGATTTGAATTAACTCAGTTCAACAGTTTTGAAGAAGCAGATGACAGAGAAGAGTTTTATAAAAGAATACAGAAAGATAGTTTTGAAGAAATTGAAATTAAAGAAAAGCTTTTTGAATACTTTATATATTTGAATTGAATTGTAAGTAGAATTTCTTATATTTAATATTATTTCTTATGATTGATAGATGCAATACATGTCAAAATTTTAAGTAAAAAAATTAGTTCTCAAACTAATATCAACTTTAGCTTATTGAGTATTTTTAATTGTTGTAAACATTTTAATTGAAGTTCTTCTTTTAACGATAGTTTTTGTAAACCTATTAATGACATTATGCAAAATATATTTATGGATTAAAGTAAAGCGATTAAAATTTTAAATAAAAATATTACATACGATAATAATTGTAAAATAATATTGATATATTAGAAATGTTCAATAGTTAATATCTAAGTAATGCTGGCTGATCGATTAATTTTCAATTCGAATATCACTCAAGATAGCTATAATTGAGTTATTCTTTGCTAAACTTATGAAAAAATATTACCTTCAAAAGATTTATTAAATCAATCATCTTCAAAATATGGATGAATTGAATTTTATAATGAAACGTATTAAATCATTTAGCCAACCATCAATCCTCAAACTTTAAAAGTATTCCTCTTGAAGGTTACCTAAATATTAAAAGACATTAAGGCTATAATATTAAATTTAAAAAATACTAATCGCCAAGTCAACTGGCGAGCATTAGTACTTTAAAACGAACTGATAAAATAATTTGTTGTATGAAAAGTTTATTTAAAAGAACAATTAGATTGAATTAAAACTTTTTAAAACTTCAAAGCTTAATTTAACAATTTGAATGATTCAAAGATTGATGATAAATAAATTTCCTCATAAGTTTTAATACAAAAACTTTAATATTTTCTGTTTATTTACATCGATGACTCCTTTTGACTACTTATATTTTTAAACTTAGTTGTTTAACTTTATTAAATTATAAATGTCAATTATTTGATAATTGTAATCTAATTTAGGTGGAATATAAACTTAAAAATCAAATTAATCAAGATGAAATAAATAAAGCATTAGAAAACTGTAAATTGTACAAATTAAAAAACATATCAACATTTATTGCTTACAATGCAATCAAATACTTCTATCATGTAATATGCAAAAAGGGCAGAGACCAGTCCGGGTTCGGTAAGATTACTTGCTTAATAGTACTTTTCATCAGTTCTCTATAATCATAGTTTTTAAAGTAGTAGTCCTCATTTAGCTAGTGGTATTGATATCCAAATTAATTTTAACTTCAAATAATAGCTATCTAAATATAGATGTAAGCAATTACGAACTCGAGGAGATCGACAGAGAGTTAACCATAAAAGTAGGGATCGATCAAGCATACAAAATTATCCACAGCAGATCATACTCTGATGTTTTATTTTCTGTTGCAGAGACTTACAATTATTTTGGGTAAGCCTTTGATCTTCTTTTAATACTAGTTTTCTTATATGGCAAGCGTTATTGATGTTATTTTAGATATTCTTTATTGATAAAAATCAAATAAATTTTTTTAGTTATAATCAACTTGAACAAAATCTGACAATAATATACAAAAGACTAAAACTAAAATCAGAAATTGAAGATAACAGCAACAAGTATGCAAAGATCACGTCCAAGTTCTTCCTGCCTGGATTCCTTCCTGTCTTCGCCTCGATCCCTGATTCTTTTATCGAAGTATTTGAAGACGATTACATCAACATGAGAGAGAACACTTTTGGCTGAGTTAAGGGATCATTGATTGCAAATCAAAAGCTACTAGCAAAAGACTTCAAAATGGGAATCTTATCAAACAACAATTTTGAGTATTTAAAGCAAACTTTATCAATTATTCCAAAAGCATTTGAAGTGATAGCAAAAGAAAATTCAGCTTAATTCTTGCAGCAATTGTAAAATCTGCTTGCTGTTTCATTAGTGATTTATAAAATTACTAATTCTTATTGATTCAACACCA
>JAQGFW010027324.1:0-12404 GCA_030463445.1 Euplotes aediculatus
ATATTAAATTAAGTTATACTTAATTTAACAGAACATTAAATTTTATTATAAATATTAGTTTAAATTAAAAGGACTCTCATTCAAATTTTCAAAAATTAACATTCTTCAAATCTACAAAATAATACTTTTTTAAAAATATATCCTTATAGTTGTTAAATTCAAGAGTTGTGCAATTTAAAATGTAAAATAATCAAACCCCTAATTAAAATTTCTTTCAAATAGTAATAACTTGATTAGTTACTCTGGCTGTACATACTCACCATCCACCCAGTTTCCTGACCTCAATACTGCTCCATCTGCTCCGTATTCAGTTCCAAACCCATTCTTTTTAGTATTTTTCCATTTTCCAGTCCACTTTGATCCATCTGCTCTGTACAAGGTTCCTTGTCCATTACTTTGATTATCTTTGAACTCCCCTGTAAACTTTCTGCCGTCTGCAAAGTAATAAGTTCCTTGTCCATTCTTCTCACCATCTCTGAACTCTCCCTCATACCTGTCTCCGTCTAAGTAATTGACACCTTTTCCGTGTTTCTCGTCATCCTTCCACTCTCCTTCATATCTATTTCCGTTTGCATTGTAATAAATTCCATATCCATGTTTCTTGTAATCTTTCCAATCTCCAATGTAGTATGCTCCGTCATTCCAGATAAATCTCCCTTTTCCTTCTATTTTATCATCCTTCCAATATCCCTCTTCTATATCTCCATTACTTGTTACCATTATTCCAATGCCTTCTTTCATGTAAGTTCCTTCTTTTAGTTGGCCATAGTAACTCAATTTATCACCGGTAGTAAGTTCGAATACAAGTCGATGGATGGGTCCGAGAGTGAAGTCTGAATGGTTGTATTGGAGTTCGCCTTGTGTTTGGTACACTTCAGAAGCCTTTGCGAATCTTCTGCTAAACAAAAGTCAGGTCACAAAATGCATCAAATGTCATCATGTTGACCAAACACTTGATGAGACATCAAATATGCAAGTCGCAAAGGATTGCTTCAAATGCAAAAGTAGTAATTTATATTTTATTTGAGCCTCTCTCCTTCGAACTAATATTTTGAAAAATTGATTTTAATAAGCAAAGAAGTCTTTTGTATAGTGATATTCGATGGTTACATTATTTTAAAGAATTGAATTTATAGATAATATTTAATGCTCATAGGTCACCATTCAGCTATTCATCATTTTAAGAATTTGCATAATTTTAGATTTAAGTTTATAAATTCAAGCTAAGTAATTTAAAACTAAAATACAAATGAGAATTCAGTATTCAAATGAAACGATAAATATTATTAAATTTAAGTCTATTTAATATTTTTACGATTTGAAAATAAAAGTAATATATTTGAGCTTCAAATATTAAGATATTTGACAAATAATAAATGAGATAAAATTATTTTCAATTAAGTTAAAAATATTATTTAAGTTTATATAGTTTTATTAAGATGAATATTTAGGTTTAAAAATAAATAACAACTTAAAATCATCTGTTCAAATGTAGCAGAAGATTTGAAAGACAATACGCATTTAAATATAAATAAAAAAGCTATGAGGCTAGTAAATAAATTCGATAAAAAAAAGTCAATTGATTTTGAAATCACAAAGCATTTAAAGTGCTAAGTTTGCTGCTACTTAATATTTATTTTAATTATTTTATAATTGAATAATTATTTAAATAATTATTTATATAATTAAAACCATTGTATTTTTATTAATAAAATTCGATATTAATTTACAACAATTTCAATTTATCTTTCTATCCTCAATCTATTAATTTTTTTTAAGTTTAATAAAATTAGTTCTTATAAAATTAAAAATCTCAATAATGATATGATAATATAGAAAGAATATTTATTTTAAAAATTTAAAGAAACTATAGTTTGTTAATGATTTTATTATTTAAGTAACAAAATCAATAATTATGTAGCTTTAAATTTATTTGTTGTAAAAAAAATAAACTTATACATCATAAAGTAAAAGTACTCTAAGAAATTATTTTTAACTGTTTTTATATTTTATTTATTTTCAAAAAGTGATTAATTGCTTTGCAAAAAGATTAAATTCAAATTTTATAAAATTTGATATAATAACATTGTTTGTCTTTCCTACATCTTTAAAATTATTAGGAGCTACCCTATTTACTTTACTGCAGCGCACACCATTTAATATATCCATATGCAAGGTAAAGGACAAAGAAAAGACAAATGCAAGGAGGCAAGTAATCATTATCGATAAAAATTGGATTTTGTTTTGTTCATAAATCTGGACTTTCACCTCCTCTTTTGCACTTAAAATACAAAATAATAAGAAACTCAGGGTTAGATTATGAATTATAGGAAAGAGTATTTCAAAATACCAACGGTTGGAAAAGTGAATAAACTGCGTATGTTACCTTGTTGAATATTTCTAATATTTGTAACAATTATATGTGTAAAATTTATTACTTGTGGTAGGGTATACTTGAAATGGCAAAGTTATCAGAAGATTAATTAAACAAAAATAATTTTAGGAACTAAATTGAGAGATTTTTTATAGTTTTGGATAATTGTCACTTCAAATGGACAATAAACCTGCTCAAACCTTGCCTAGTTGTTCAATATTTAAAAGAAAAAGAAAAGGAAAGTCTAAAAAGGCAAGTACTATGATGCAACATGACAGAAGGTACTAAGTTTTGAAAATGTTCACTCTAATTTATTTATTATCATCTAAAATTATGAGTAAAAATTGATTATAATTAAATAAACAAAAATACATTTTGTAATGTAAAATAATTTTAAACTATTAATTGATAATGTTTGCAATAATATTCTAATTTTTGTTTTCAAATAATAAGCTTATTTAACATTCATTTTAATATTTAAATTTTTATTTCTTTTATTTGTCTCTTCTCTAAATTCTGATATAAATAAATATAAAAATAATTATTTGATTTTAATCGTCTTTTCAAAAGTTTGTTTTCATCAATAAAATATTTAATCTAAAAAATATACTTTGAAACAAAAAATAATTAACATACCAATTTATCAAGGTTTATTATCGTATCTGAATTAAAGCTAGTTTGTATGGAAGTAAATTTAATTTCCAAATATAAAAGATATCATTAATGTTTCTAAAATTTTAGAAAATAGATTTTTAATATATACAAAAATGTGTGAATAAATAAAAATATAAAAAAAATTAAGTCCATAAAAATATACAAATTTATGATTTATTTTGATTTTATGATAATTTTTTCATATCAAATTAAATTAATCTTATGATTATTTTAAATTTATAAATAGATTTTATTATTTTAGACAAATTAATCTATTAAAAATTAAAATAGAGGCTAAGATGAATATTATATTAACTAAAATGGAACTGCATTTAATTAGATTTTTAATCTTTAATTATCTATTATCATCATATGATACTCATTTCGATATTCTTGAAGTGTTACTAATCAAGAGGATAAAAATATCACTCAAAAAGCTTACTCGATTTTTTTTTATTTTAATAATTTTTAAAAATAATTTGGAAAACAAATTTTTATATACGATTTTTAATTTCTCTTCTGATTTTTCCAATCATAAATTTATTATATAAATTCAATTTTTATATATTTCACAAATGATTGTTAAATTTTTTCTATAACCAATCTGTCGTGGTTTTATTGTAGCTAAGTCGAATTGTTTGGATTACCAAGTTCTCGATTTTTCAACCTAAAGATCGATTCTGGATGAATAAGATAAATTTGATCTTTTGTTGATAAATTTATAATATTTATTATCAAATTTCAAAATAAAACTTTATTTAAGACATTAAAGCTTAAATTGCTTTTAGTTTTTGATGAAACTGAAAGTAGAAATTATTTAAAATTTTTAACTATCAAAATTCTTAAATAAAATATTTCTTTATCAAGCTATTAAAAAAATTATAAAACGATTTGCATTCTTTTTTATTCATATAAGAGGATCATCACAACTTAAATTTTAATAATTAAAAAATATTAATTCTTGGTAAACTTTTTTAATAAATGTTTTGCAATGTTCTTTCGTATTTTATTTTAAAAGAGAAACTATGCAACTATACTGATTAACGAATTCGTTTGTTTGTTTTGTTACAATATTAGTTTTCTGATAATACTTACTTAAACTCTTGATGATCAATCTCCAACCATTTTGAATAATAATGAGAGTCTCTCAATCTGATTTCATCTATAAACATCAAAATTAACCCTAGTTTAGGCATTTTTAGAATAGTGAAATTTTAATTCATTCAAAATATTGAATATTTTAACTCGAATTTATGCTCAGGTTAAATAAATCATTATCGATAAGTAATCAAAGCCAATAAAGTTTTTAATGCGAATTTTAACTAAATTGCTAAATGTTTCATATCAATTTCTCGTACTAAGAGTATTGTGACTATTTAATAATTTACGCGAATGTCAATTTATTTAGCTTTAAATGTCTAAGTCGCGATATTTATGATTTACAAATTTCTAATCTATACATACATCAAACGAAAATATAATATTTAAGCGAATACTTGCTCTTTATATCACGAGGATTATCTTAAATATTTACATTCATTCTATTGAGCATATTTGAAATTAATGAAAACTATTAAATAGATGATTACATATCACTAATATTTTGAAAGAATAATGTAAAATTTTAAGCAAGTAATATATCCACAAAATAGTTACCATTTAGCATAATGAGTATTGATTATATGTTTAGATTTTCTAATTAATTTATCTCTAACTTTGTTTATAAATTACTAGCTTTGCTTAATTATTTAATAGTTTCATTGCAAGTTTTCTTTGATAATATCAAACAAGGTAACAATCACTTATATTAAGACTACTTATTAATTATCTTTGATTTTTAACCTCTTTTCAAATTATAAATTTAAGAATTTATTTAAGATTTCTGTTTAGTTAAAAAAAAATTTTCAAAATAAGATTTATATACTCAATTTACAGAAATCATCATACTATTCGTATATCTATCTTTTAAACAAAGGCGCAAAATGGAAGATCTATTTAGCTTTACTAAACAAAATTTTCTTAAAAAATAAATGATTCTCATGTTTCAAAATTTTGACTTTTATTTTCTAAATATTTTATTTCTGTAATTGCTGATAAATTTAACTCAAATAATTTGTTATTTATCTACTTAATAAGAAAATGAAAGAAAAGAGGAGATAACATTTTACTTTTCTAATTAGAAACTATACTATATATTATTTGATACAAAAATAGAATTTATTTAAATATTTTTGTTTAATTAAATTTATTCAAAATTTTTAGTGAAAAGAAAAAATATATTCTTCTTTTTTCTTCACAAAAGGATATATAATATTAGAATAAAAGTAGTTTAAAATTATAAATAAGTGTTAATTCCTGAAATTATAATTATATCTTTATCTCAGCTTATTTTTTCCTAAAAATTCTTCATTAAAAACTTTGATATACATTTTTTAACTATCTTATTAACACTCTTTCTCACAAAGTATATTAAATCCATTTTTATATCAATTATTATATTAGATCAAGAAATTTGAGATTTAACTTGACTCCAAATTAAATTTAACAAATAATAAATTTGTTCTATTTTACAGTGGGATATTTCTGCATGATTATTTATTATAGAATATTTATGTTTGCTAAATTAAAAACTATCATATTAAAATTTTAATATTTTCTTCGTTTGTTAAAATGATAAAGATTGACAGAAATCTGTATCAATTAAACATTTCTTTAAGTAGCTGAAAAGTTATCCGAGAAAAATAAGATACTTTTTCAATTAACGAAAGAAAGAAATCTCATATAGTTTTAATTTTATTAAATTCTCACATTAATACAAATAAAATTTCAAAGAACTGATATGATTGTTTTATAGCCATTTTTCAAATTGGAAATTGAATTTTAAATTACATTTATTGTCGAAATTACAACTGCCTAATCTGCCAGTATGACACAAAATGAATCATTCATATACTTAAAACTAACTCAACTATAATGCAACATTTGGTTTCACAATTATAGCATTTATAAATAAAAAATTTGAAGAAGGCAAAAATGTAATTTCCAATCATACTAAAATATTTTAATTTGAGTTTTTCTTTTTGCAAATTTCTCTAATTTCAATCTTGATTGAATAATTAAAAAAAGAATACTTTCTTTGTAATCCAGGATAAAAAAATGTTAAAGTTCGATCTTCGAAATGAAACCATTATTTATTTTTCAAATTACAATAATCCCTTTAGGATCAATTTGAAGAACATGCAATAGCTTTACGCTTCTTTTCCTTGAGACAAGATTTTAGAATTACAATTTACTCGATTTTGAATTATGATTTAGCTTTTAAATATGCTCGACATTCCCATAAAGTTCCAACGTAAGTTTGGTATCAAAATCTTCCTAAATACTCTCTAATTTCTGAATTATATAATAAATTATTGTAGATTTTGTGTTCTTCAAACTTGATTATTGAAAAAAGGAAGTAATAAAACTACAAATATTGTCTATCTTAATTATTTAAGTATTCATAACTATTTTTATCATTTTTTTTTACTTTTTATTATTGTAGTTTTATTATTTTAACAAATTTAAAAGTTTGCAAATTAACAAAATAGCAAATTAATAAAAAAATATATAAATTTTATTGGAAAAAATACTAAAAAATAGTTATAATAATGATATTTAATCATCTATAATCCATTGAATTTGAATCCGAGACAATTCATTATAAAATCTGGAGCTTTAAAAGTTGTATATATTAATTTTCTTTATTGAAATGTAGGCAATGGATTTTCTTTTGGCTCCATCGAGTTTTTACTAAATTTAAATTAAACTCATTTTGAGCAATGAAGAAATCTCAATTTAGACTTCCTCTTTGTTCAAATAAAGAATTAAAATGGGATTGAATAGTCTTAAGTAACTTTAATTACTTCATTACCAACGAGACAAAGCATATTATTTACTTCAACTTCAGACAAATAGCAATGGTTTTATTAAATTCAAGATAAATTGGCTTGGTTCTAAAATTTTACGATTCCCAAAACCTTTACTTCATCCTTAAACCTCATATTATCTTCAATATTAAATATTTATTTATCAAAAAATTATGAAACGATATTTAAATTAATTAATCTTTTGATTGCCTTATTATCTAAAAGTGGACACAATTAATAAATATTGTTTTGGTATATAACATTTATATCTTTAGTATATTAGTCTACTTCAAGAATCAAACTACATATTTTGAAATGCTTTTACTTCAATATCAAGAGTAAAAGTTGCTAATTTTAGATAATTTTTGCATTATTATAGTAAAATTATTTTTCTTAAATATATAAAATTGAGCTATACTCACAAGCTTATTTTACTTGTTGTAATTGAAGTTATTTGAATAAAATGCTAATAACAACTCAATTTTGTAAATATTTAATGATTTATTAAAAATACTGATAACTGATTTATTAGCAAACTTTTTATTGGCTGTTATTCATTAACCATTCTTCTTGTAAAGTTATTTAATACATCTTTCTTATTTGAAGTTAAAAGATGCTAAAATATTGTTTAATGCTCAGAGATAACTACACAACTAATAAGCATCGATAAGTTTTTGCAAAATTTGATTAATATTAAACTTCTAAGACTGATAGGTTTCGACCTTCTAATACTCAACCATCGAGATAATCAGTTGAAACTTAAAGCATGCTTCGAAGACTAAATTTTTATTTTCTAAGGAAGTACACCGATTAATATCAGAAATGCATAAGCAGCATTTTTATTTCTTTAATAAACTCTAATGAGGTTATTTCTCATTAAGTTAAACAATAAATATTAAATGTTTAATAAATAAACATTATTTTCTATGCATTTTAGATACTATAATTTAGCTTTTGACAATAAATAAGCATAATAAGATATTGTCACTTTATAAATTTAATGCATTATAACTGATTTCATAAACAAATATATAGCTTTTTATTCAGCTTCAAATGGAATATACACTAATCTAAAGCTTATAATCCTCATAAACTTATTTTGATGACATTTGTGATAAATTAGCTAGTCTTAGCTTTATTTTTTGAGATTCTGAACTAAGATAGATACAATTATCTTACTAATCATATGTTCCTTTCTCTCTCTTTCGATTCTCTTTTCTTCTTCCAGTAACTCAGGATATAGTTTTTTGTATTGATCGAATTTTTGTTGAAGCATATGTTGCACCGATTTGATGCTTGAGACTAACTCCTGCGTACTCTATACAAATTATAAACTTAGATTTGGGAGTGATAGCATTGGCTTAGTGCAATTCAATAGTTAACTGGATAGATCGAAGATATTAAGTTGAGCATAGGATTCAAATCGATGTTAAAAAATTACATAAAAGTTTTAAACGAACTTCATATTTTTATTTTTTATATGTAAAAAATCAACTTGATCTAAGATGACTTAAAGGATTAAATTTAATTGAATATATACACTGTATATTCATATTTAATATAGCTTGAATCAAGAGATTAATATGGGTAAATGCGAACTCATTGCAAAAAAGAACTAATTCTATTTTTTTCATTAAAAACAGTTGATCGACGAAATTTAAATCAAATAAATCGATGTTAATCTAACTTAAGAAATAATGGACTTGAATTTTACTTTGCTTTAAAAATAAATAGGTCAACTACTTGTAGCTTGCACTTTATATAAGATAGCTTCTTCAATTTGAGTAATTGACAAGGAATTATCTATGAAAGCAAGTTTCAAAGTATTTAAGCTGTGCATCAAAAATTGTTTAATAGTCTATAAATTACCTAAACTTAATAAAAATAGACAACAAAGAGACTTATTTTTAAAGTTTTAAACTCAAGAAGGTCTCACTTAATTTAAAGCAGAGAGTTAGTATTATTTTAATTGAGACAATACGATAAGATGGAGTAAACTTTTGATACCTTATTATAATTTAAAGATAACTATTATAAACTTTTTAAGTTTATTGTTGCCTCAATATGAATCAAAGGAATGAAAAGATAGTTAACTTTGTGAAATTAAGGCTATGAACTAACTATATTGTAATTTTACTAAAAACTATACTCTTTACTTTTATGATTAAAAATTTTTTCTGAAACTAAGTTTTTATACTTTTGCTTAGGAATCAAATTTATAAATAATAATATAGGATTAGGTAAAAATATACAAATAAGTCTAAACAATTTGAATAAACTTGGTGTTTATGATACTAAGGCTCTATCGCTTATTACGATTTTATCTAATCTTTATCATTTATCAATATTTTGAAAAACTGTTTTGGAATTATAACTGACATTTTTAATAAAAAATCTAAATAAAATGTAATAATCAAAATTTTTAATCAAACTTTACAATTAAAATTTAAGTGAATGGTATCCCTATTTTTAATAAAATTAGAATCTTTATGAACTATTTAATTCAACTAAAGCTGTGAGTTATTAATTTCAGGCTTTAAGTAATATTAATATTTAGTTTTAAAATCTAAATAAGATAATTTTTATTTAACGGATTTTTTAATTTATGCCATTTACTTATTGAGACTTAAAAGTTTTAAACTTATTTTGATAATTAAAACTAAACTAAAAAGAACTTTATAAATTATTTCGGCTTAATCTTCTTTTTAAATATAATCATTTGAACTGAGAACATAAATGTTTGATCGAACTCAAAATTTAAATTTGATTTAAGTTTTCCTTACCTCTAAAGCAAAAAACGAAAGAAATTATCAAATTAAGCATACAGTTTTATTAATAATAGGCAGGTAGATATAAATTGTAAATTGTAAAGTAGAGTTTGCAAACTTCGTTCTCTTTAATAACTTTGAATATTTTGACTTGAATTCTGCAACGTTGATAAAAATATTTAATAATACTAAGCAAAAGTAAATAGAATCAATCATTTCAATTTTTTCTTAAAATGAAAATTTTAATAGTTGGCAAGCCTGAAATCTTTGAATCTGAATTTTTATTAGCTATCTCTGCTCAATTAAACAATAAATGTATATATCGATTTTTTTGAAAAGAAGAGATATATTAAGTCTTCGAAAAATATTTTACAGAAGAAGAAAAAATGATAAGTTCCTTTTAAGAAAATGAATCAAATAAGTATCTGAATAACTTACATATAAATTAGATCTACTGAATGAATCTATTTTTTAGAAACAAGCAAGAGAGTAAAAATATTAAAGCTAATAAAAGAAAGTTTATAGTAAACACTTGAGTATTTTAGACTCTAAGCTGAATGATTTATTAAAATTATCTTTGTTTTTAATTTCTGAAAGACTACGAAATGAGTTGTAAGAGGATTGAAGTTTTAATAATTTGAAATGATGTTTAAACTTGCAAGAATTATCTAATTTAACAATACTTTTTCTTTATATAGCCATACAAAATACAGCTTATGAAGAGTTGGAAGAGATGCATTCAGGTTTTCGAAAATTTCCGTCAATATTTCCCCGCAATTTATTTGAAGAGAAATACATGTGAGCATACTCTAATATTTTCTTTTTTCATTTTTGTTTATTCTAATATAAAATAAAAATTTACCCAAAATCAATTTTAAAGTATCTAAGCTAAAGTGATTCCAACTTGATTTAAAAATGAATTGACAATAAAATAAATTTAATGTTTTCCAACCATTTTATTCATAAAATAATATTTGATTGGTTTATTTTTAATTAAAATTTAATTATCTACAAAATCCATTCTATTGAGAAACAAAAACACATTCGAATACTTTGATTGCAATATGACTAACATCCCAAAACTATGAAAATAAATCAGAATATATATCAAATTCGTTCAAATTATCAAATAATTTTTATTAATAAGTTCAATAATTATCGTAAAAATAACTTTAAATACTGATATAATGAACTTTACAAAATAGAAAAGTATTAAGTTAATGAAGAAAATATATAGATAAATTAGGTATCATGTTACTTTTCACTCAGTTTAATTCTAGAGATTACTATCAATTTAATTTTACCTTTTGATTTGTTTGAGCATATTCGAAAGTCTTCTTTATTTTGCTTTGGAATCTTTCCATCAAAAGTTTTGATTGAAAAGATATATCAATCATTTTATAAGTTTTTGCATATATTTCATCTGGGACCTCGGGATATGGGTTGATTTTTGATTCTTCATCAAGCTCAATATCTCTACTGTCGTTATCCAAGACATATATCAATAATTCTATTTGTTGTCCCAAAGAAGTATCAAAAATTAATAATAACATCTCATAAATTTTTTCTGAGCATTTTGCGCAGTCATCTTGAATGGATGAAAGTAATCTATGCATTGAACTTTCATTTCCATTTGCTTTAGTCTTCAAGTTAATCAATTCTGTTGAGGATTTAATTTTCTCATTCAAAGTTTTGATCATATCTTTGATAACTTTAAACTTACTTTCCAAATCCTCCAATATGTTTTCGTATAGTTTTTCTTTCTTACTTTGGCTTCTTATAATGATCATCTTTACTTGAAGAAACAACAGTTTTTTCTCAAGAGCGTGAAGAATAGGCTTTCATTTATTTAACTCATTTAAAAAAATAATCGCATCTGTTAAATGCTTGTCAGCATCCTTATGTACCTCACAGTAAATTTTGTCATTATTTTCATCTGCATATATTAATATTGCCTTAAGTTGACAATCTGGAGCTCAGCATTTCAAATTTTTAAGAAAGTTCTTAATTTCATTAATGATCTTTTTTGAATTTAGCATTCTTTCAGGCGAAATTTCATATTCTTTTCCTTTGAGAATGTCAATCAAAGAGGAACCTGTCATTTGTCTAATAAATTCAAGTACCTTATCTCCTCCCTGTCTCTCCATATTCATATCGATTTGTGCAAGGTTGTTAAATACAGACAGGATATTCATTGCTTGATGATTCAATTCAGCAGATGTCATCTTTTCTTGGCTAGTATCCTTGACTTCCTCTACATCTCCTGTTTCTTTTCCTTCCTCTACTTTGGTTTCTACGAGTGATTTTATTTCTTCTTGATCAGTTTGCACTAATTTTTCTAGTGTCTTAGTTTCTTCTCGTGGGGTTTTAGTTTCTTCCTCAGTTTGAGTTCCTTTCACTACTTTGACTTCTTCCTCAGTTTGAGTTCCTTTCACTACTTTGACTTCTTCCTCAGTTTGAATTCCTTTCACTAATTTGGCTCCTTCCTCAGTTTGAATTCCTTTCACTAATTTGGCTCCTTCCTCAGTTTGAGTTTCTTCCGCAGTCTTATTTTGCTCAGCAGATACTTTTGCAGTTTTCTTGAATAAATTTTTTGACTGAACGCATCCCATTTTGGAAATAATTAATATAATTTATTTAGTTTCGACCCTTATAACGTCATACGGGGTTTTGGGGTTTTGGGGTTTTGGGGTTTTGGGG
>JAQGFW010027337.1:0-10537 GCA_030463445.1 Euplotes aediculatus
TTTTGCAAGTAACTATGTTCAATTAAAGAGTGAAAAGAGAAAGTATGAAGAAAGAAAGTCTAAATTGAATCAAAGAATAGCTAAAGAGGAAGCTATTGTTGAAACTTATAACGATGTACTTCTCTTCAGGTAATATATTTATATTTATCTTATATTGCACAACTTTTTATCTTGAAAGTTACTAAAATTTTAGGTTTAAATGACTTTTGAATTAATTTTAGAGATTTTAATATTATTTTGGTTAAAATAAAACTATTACTTTTGCTATAAGTCAAACTTATTTTTTGTTATTTTTATCTTCTCTTGATGATCTCTAGCTATCAAATGATTATTTAGGAACTACATCTGATATTTCGATCGTGACATTTATATTTTATATGGAGAAATTCATTAAAAATAAATTAAATACCAGGTGTTATTTCTTAATAATTACTTGATGGCTTAAGACCAACAAGTAAAGATAGTTTTAACATAAAAATCATAAATTAAGTTTAGTTTGCTGATTTACAATTTTAAATTAAATTATTTTTTATTAACAAAATAAGTAAAAAAGCTCTAAAATCTTTATTATTTAAAAATCTATCTTTTTTATTTAAAATTAGTTGAATTGAATTATTGAAAATAAAATACTTAGTGAATACTAATTTTAAGCATCAAGGCAATTGCTTGAACATATTTGTTTAATCCATTATCCTTATTTTTCCATCAGAGCCAGAGCATTTTATCTCGCAAATCTTTTTAAGTAAAGTATAGTTGACTATGTTTGATTAGTTTATTGAAGAGTCTTTAATTAACTTTCGCTTATTATCAATAGTTAGGAAGCATGCAGAAAATTTACAGACTTTTGCTACTTTATTGACAAATGTTAGTGTCATCAAACAAAATTTATTAAATCATTGGAATCTGATTTTAAATTTAATTTCTTTTTGCATTTTCCAAATAACTTCAAGAATTTGTGATCTGTTATGAAATCAAATACTATTATTTTAAAAATACTTCGGATTGATAAAACTTTAAATTTTGGAGTTTCTCAGTTTTTTAAGTTAGATACATAGAATATTTAAAAAAGTTTTTTATTATTTATATAGATTTAGCTCTATTTAATCTTATTTAATTTTGTTGTATTTAATGAACAATTACAGATCTAAGAAAACAGAAAGCAAATATAATCAGAATGAAGAAAGTACTGAACATTTAGACTCAATAGCTAACTCGATTGCCGTAAATTCTACTGAAGTGCAAAATTGCTGAGGATATGTTAAAACTGCTATCAGTGATTTAGTTAAAAACAAGAATGATGAGATCCAACTAGTGAAGAAATTTTCAGATGAAGAGAATAAATGAATTTCTAAAAATACTGAATTATTCAACAGCACAATTGATTCGACCAAGACATATTTAAAGCTTATTGACAAAATAACCAATAATATTAAAAGTCAAGTTAAAGGTAATACTAAGATCTGCTTTATATATCATTCTATAATATTTAAAGCAATAAAGAATTGCTAAAACTATTTAATTTTGCCAAGCTTTAATATCTTATTTTGTATTTATTTTGCTAAAATCTCATATATTTTAATATCAAATTATGATTTATAAATAAAATAGGAATATGAAATTAGTTTAGTAGAAGCGAGGTAAAGAGACTACGAGAAGTTTGGTTGAAAATAATAAAATAAAATGCACAATTTAATGCTTTGCCTTAATTTAACATAAACAATTTAAATTTTTTATTAAAATATACCCAAATCACGGAAATGAAGCTGAAGTTTTTATTTTTAAGCTTAGTCTTTCTGCTTGATTTTAAAATATATTAAAATTATAATTTTCGCTTTTCTATGCTAAGGATTAATTTCAGTAATATTCTTTGACATGTTGCCTCTAATGGTAAGGTTTTTGAGTATTTTTACCTAACGTAGGGTATTGTACTAAATTTTAGTTTTTATTTTATGAATAAAATCTGAATATGGATGAGGGATCGAACCTTCCCTTTTCTCTTCTCCATCCTATGCCATTATGCACAATGCAAAGTAATATCATGCTACGAAGTTTTAACTCGAAGATCCTCTTGACTTTTGAAAATTCAACTCAACAAAAACAAGTGATTTAATAGGACAGAAATTTCTTGAAGATTTTTGCTTTCTTGATATTTTACAATTTTAATTTTATTTAGTTTGAGCTTTAGATTCTTTAACTTAAATTTTAATAGCAAGTATATCAAGTGCATTTTTGAGTTAGCAAAGACTTTTCAGTAGTCTTCATTTTAGCTTATTGGTTTCTTTCGTAACCCTCCCTCTATTCGCAGGAATGTTTTATTAAAAGATTTATAATCTAAGATACAATAAGGATATTATGTTAATTTCGGGTATGAAAACGCCTAGTAATTAGCTTCATTAATATTTAGGAAAAAATGATAAATTTTTATTGAATTTTAACTTGCATTATCATCAATAAAATGTTTTTAATTGGTAATATTTTTCAATTATCGATTATAATAGTTTTTTAATAAAGCATATCCTCTTAAAATAGGATTTTGAATGTACCGATAAGTATTTTACTAACTGGAATATATAAGTAAATACTTCATAAAATCTTCAGAATGTGCTTATTGATACATTAAAATAAATTTTAATTAATTATTCGAGCATTTATTTTTTATAATTATTAATCTCTCAAAGTTGATTTCAAGTTAATTAACAAAATTTTTCTTAACTTTCTCTTAATCTTTTTAAGGTGACATATTTTTTGACATTCTTATTCATAAAATATTAAATATCGATTTTTTGTAGTTCTTGCTTCTATTAAAGTTGTAAACAAGTGCAAAAAATTGTGAATAAACTCTAAAATTTCTTTTTCGAAATAATTCTTATCTTTACTTCAATTCTTATTTCTTCTTATCAATTTCTGAAAAAAAAAAAACTGAAAATAATTATATTTAAAGAAAATAATAATCTTGTATTCTAAACTTTTTGACACTTATATACAATTATATTGAGTAAAAAATTAATAAAGTTGATTTTTTAAAGTCATTTCATTTTTGAATAAAACGGAGTCTTACAACTGTCAAAATATCGAAAAGTTTATTAGATATATTTATTTAGCTTGAATAATGAACTTTAATGAATTTTGATTTAAAAAATTATGATAAGTTATAATTGTATTTTGATATAAATTTAAATAAATCTGTAAAATTAAATTATATAAGATTTTTCTTTCTGATAATTTCTTTCAAATTAAATATTTATTGAATTTATTGGTATCTAATTAAAAATTTATTATGCTTTTGAATTTACCTCTTTCTCTAATAATGTAAATATAAATGCAAATAATTAATTTCATTTCAGAATGGGTACATTTGTGTGCAAACCAAAATTGACCCTCTATTAAAAACTACCAATAATAAAAAAGACTTTTCCATAAACTTTTATTTATTGTAGATAGGTTAAATATTATAAATTTAAATATGTAATAGTATTTTTTGCTTAATCAGTAAAAGACTGTTAAAATAAATGAACAGTCATTATAATCTTTTAAGATCAATTATTTTATATTTTACTCTCTTTTCCATATTTAAATTTCATGCTTGGCTTTTTTTCTCTCATAGAATCGTCAATGATACTGACAAATGAATTGTGTAATTTACCCAATATGTTAAATTTTAAACTAGTATTCAAACTTATTGGATTGATCACTCTTGCTTACTTCTCAACAATATTTTTTGTAGAATGAAAAGATAATCAGATTTCTCAGAAAATCGAAACTACTTATGATTTCAGCAAAAAAATTTTGGAACCCTTGGGAGATATTGAACTTCAATTCGTTAAATACCAACAGCCTCAGTTTATTTATACAAATATTGACGAGGCCAAACAATTACGAGAAAGTGAATTAAAAATGCTTGCAGATGCTCAGAATAAACTTGGCCTGCTAATGGCACTCGGAGGAAAGAACAGTCAATTGAAATGTTCGATGCAAGAAAAACTTAACCAGTTGGTAGCTAATTTTTATCGCATTGTTTTAACATTCTTTAGGAAACACAGAAAAAGATAATTAAAGACAGAAGGATCAAAATAAATGAATGGGACAAAGAATTAAAGATAAAAGAACAAGAAAAAGTTACTCTCGAAGATGAGATTAACAAAATTGGTAAATACATATTGTTTGTTAACTAAAGTTAAATAATTATGAAACAAATAATTGATTTTATATTAAGTAAATTAATCAAAGTTTTTATTATATCATACTAAAATGTTGATAGTTGTATTTAAATAGTTAAGTATTTGCAATGCAAGTTGAACATATTTCACTTTCTATTGATTTAAAGTTTATGATAAATTTATTTAAGTGATATATTTAATTAATTAATTGATTATTTCGATAGAAATATGAAAATAATTTATTAAAAAACTATTGAAAGTTTAAAGTTTTAATTAGCATTTCAATAAATACAACTATTAAAATTATTCAAACTCTTCATATTTTTACAAATAGTAGAAAGAAAATATTTTAGAATTTTTAATTAACAAAAGTGCCTATTGTTGAATGCTAGCTGATATTTGTTAGATAATTAAATTCATTGCACATAAAATTATTCTGATTAATAAAGAATTTCTATAAATTTTTTTATACCTACTGAAATATTGTTTTATTTTAATAAAACAAAAATTAAGCTAATTTATTCTATCAATTTATATATCAAATAGATTATTAAATTCTAAACCTTAATTTCCCATCCCAATTTCTCATTTAAATACCAATAACTATAAATTACTTTAGATAATGACATAGTTACAATCAGAAACAACAACTTTGTTCAATTCTGCACATCTAAAAATTTGAAAATTACTGAAAGAGATAATAAAATTCAGAATCTAAATAATATTCAATTTGAATCAAAAGAAAGCCTTTGCTCACAGCTGATCGAAGCGAACTCTATTCTTGAAGTCCTGCATACTCAACTCAAAATTGAAATGCAGAAGGACTGAAGCAAAATACTCAAAATTTTAATTGAATACATCTGTTATACAACTATTAATAAAAAAGAAAATTCAAAATTTGTTAACGATTTAATATCTGTGTGCCCAAATGAACTTTACTACAGCCTTTATCATTTTTCTTCTAATAAAAAGAGCTCTAGCGAAGTTAATTACTACTGGGAGACTTTTATTTCAATTGAAGATGCAAGCAAATTTTTCGAAAATCTAAAACCAATATTAGAAAAAATCGAAGATTTAGAGGAGGAGTATAAAAGGACTGACCAATCTAATCAAGAAGGAGATTTCGACTCAAAATTTTGCCGTCCACTCAAAGAACTGCTTAAATGCAAAGTCATTCAAGCTGATATAAAAAGTCAGGAAGAGGTTGTTGAAAGGATAAAGAATGAATTTCAAAAATGAACATTAAACAACTTTGACAGTTTCCAAATAATACCAGTCGATAATCAACTCGAAAGCGGAATAGCTAAATTAATGACAGAAAAACAGTAAGAATTATTATTAATGTTTTAATTAATTCAGAAACAAAGATAAAGAACTAGTCCAATTGATGCTGACAATTCAAGAATTGAATTTTAATATTGTTAATGCTCAAAATGAGATTAATACTCAGACAGCTAATTGGAACACAATTAATAAAGAATATATAACACTAGAAAATAATCAAAATCAAATAAACACTCAGATGGATGCCATTATAACAAATATTATTAACTACATATTAACTAAAATTAAGAGAAAGTCTTTAAGTAATATACTTGACACTGAGCTTTGTAAAATAAAAGAAGGAGATATTAAGACTGAAAATGTGAATAGCTGTTTTAATCATATTTGTACTAAGTTAATCAAGACAGTTGATGAAGTTTACACACAGGTAATTAATTTAATGTAAAAGATGTTTGCTGATATATGAAAAGATTTTATTTGTAATCTATTTAATAAGTTAGAACGAGAAAACAATTAAAAATCAAATATATAAATTTAGTATATAAAAAACAAAGTAATTTTGATTTCAAATTATTTGAAAATATATATAAAAGTGTAAAGTAAAATAGCACTCTGTATAATTATAAGTAAATATATGAATTTTTGAATATAATTTGTAGTCTAATTTGATTTAAGCCAGTAACTTATTCTTTTTCAAGATCGATCACTCAAGAATAAACACTATGGGAATTTCAATGACTAATGAAACTGAGGGTTTAAATATTTATCAATTTATTTGAATTTTATATGATAAAGTAGAGACATTATGCAATTATTAGCATTCGTAATTTTATCAAGTCTTACTGATATTATATCAATTTACAAATTAAGCTGAACTTGACTTTAATTAGAGCATTGATGCATACACGTTAGAATGGACAAATTACGATACAGTAGTTAATCAAAAGTACATGTTGCAACATAATAAATACAAACAAGATGTTTGAGAGTTAATTGAGCAAGGATTACAAAATATGGACCAAGTTAATCAAAATAACATTGAAAGTGAGTTTGTTTTAAATTACTTTAGATTTTGCCGACCTATTACAGCAAATTGACAATAATATGAATACAATTGATAATGCCATCAGCAATATACAAAAACAAAAGTAAGATATTAAATAAGAGCAATTTTAATCATTAAAATTTAGTAAATTGGTTTGAGATAGCATCAAAAAAGAATCAGAAATATTCATGAACGTTAATCAAAGCTTTGATAATGTCTACAATAAATTAATAAGTATTGATGATATCGTTGATGAAGCTCCTTGGAAAAGATTATCGAAATCGGTAAGCAAATAAAGAAGCCATTTTGTAGATTAAAGAGTTTTTCATCAGACCAGAGAAAAATAACCAAATTGTTAGCAGCTTATTTAAACGCCTTAAAGACCAAATTGAAACACATCAAGCTGAAATCGAGAAGAATGAAGGGTTATTGGAGACAAATAAAAAGAAGATTGATAAAAGAACTAAAATTCTCAATAAGCTTAAAGGACTTGATCCAGCTGATGATGATCGTCAATCAAGCAATTCTATTGCAAATAGAGAGCAGATCAAGTCTAAGATTACTGAAGTCAACAGAAGTATTAAGGAGTTCAACAAAAAGACTGAAAAATATCAGCAACAGCTTGACGAGTGAATTCAATCGAAAATAAAACTTAATAATTTAGAATTTCAATTACAGGCTAAGAGAGATAAAATAAAAGAGGTGGAGAATATTCATGAGGATGTTAGAGACAAATTGACAAAAAAGTACAAAGAGATCAGAGCCATTGAAGATAAAATTAAGATGATGAATGTTAACACATTTGAGTACAAAAACTGTAATATCATCGTCAGGAAGAATGATATCACTAATGAATTGTCAGAAGCTATTGTTAATCCTACTAACGAGCAATTGATGCATGAAGGAGACATTGCGAGGGCGATTGCTGATAAAGGAGGAAATGTAAGTCCAAAATAAAGCCTTAACTAAATTAAATAGATTATATGAGAGGAAAGCAAGAGGTATATTAGTAAGAATGGTAAACTCTCATCAGGACAAGCAACGATGACAAATGCTGGAAAGCTCCCATGTAAATATGTAATCCATGCAGTCGGTCCGAAATACAATAAGAATCTGCCAGATAATTCTATTGCACATTCTCAGATGAAAATGGTCACAAATAGTAAGCTTGAAATACCAATTTAATAATGCAATTTAGAATAGGTTAAAATAACTAGTTTTAAGTTTTATAGGAGAATTATAAGTTAAGATAAAAATTGATTTATGGTTAAAATTACTAAAACATTTTTTGTGAATAAATGCTAAATTTTAATTTAGGCATTTTGGAAATTGTCAAAAAGGAAAATTTCGAGTCAATTTCAATTCCAGCAATTTCAACTGGAATCTTTGGCTTCCCTGTAGGTAAGGCAGCATCAATAATTGGAAACACTGTGAGGAGCTTTATTGATTTGAACAACAGCGATATGAGAGGAAAAACCATTGTGTTCTGCAACTTCGACGATTCAACAGTAAATCTTTCCATAAACTTTATAGATCGATGTGTTCAATAAAGTTATCCCAGATTGCTTTACAGACAAGGTAAAGGAAGATAGAGATGAGGAGGAAGATAACAATGAAGAAAGTAAGCAAGTCGAAAGTGATAGCAAGGAATGAACTGACTCGATTCAGATCTGCAAGAGCTGCAAAAGGGGAATAACTGAAAAAAAGCATCAAGCCAGAGGAAAGCACCTTAATCTCTGTTACAGATGATACAAAAAGAAGAAAGAGAAAAAGAGAAAGGAGAAAGAGAGGGAAGAAGAAAACGAAGAGAGGGAAGAAGAAAATGAAGAGAGTGAAGAAGATACTAAAGCAAATAAAAAAGTGTTAAAAAGTAATAAAAAAGATCATGGTAATTCAAGTGAAGATATTGAACAAAACAAAGTAAATAAAAGGAAGTCTCAGAAAAATCAAAAGAAATATGATAAAAGTGATGAGGATTCTGAGTCTGACAATAAGAAAAAGAAAAACAAGTAAGTAAAATAGTATATATAATTGGGTCAATAAAAAATATTGTTAGTTAATAAACAAAATTAAAATACTTTAAAATGAATAATTATCATTTTTCTTTTTCCTGTTGTTTCCTGATTTATAATTTATCTTTTAGTGGCTTACTTTAAAACCTAAATTATTCTGAGAATAATAGCCATTTTGATTTTAAAAGGAAGCAAATTAATTTAAGTAAGGTATAAATTTAATTTCTTATTTATAAAGATAAACTCAATTTAATACAGATCTTTATTGACAAGAGCTGGTAAATAAGATGATATAAATATAATTTCTTTTTCATGTATGATTTAAATAATAAGACTAAGTAAATTCGATTTATATAATTGCCTGTCTTTTAGAATGCATTAAAATATTGAGGCCTATGAAACTTGTGCCTCAAACTTGCTCGTTATATGATTGATGTTGAGCGTAGATAGAGTATTAACATCGAAATCTTATAGTCATGTTTGTATTATAATTTATTATATTTCCTATGGGTGTTTAGAATTAATATTTAATTCAGTTATGTAGAAGATAAATTTCTCAACATAATTGATCTATTATTTTCTATTTAATCTAGTGAATCAGATATTTTAATAATATAAAATCAAAATGTCAATATCCTTTCCAAATAGTCATATTTTTTTATTTGAAATCTGTTTACAAAACTAAAGCAAGACCTGCTATTTATCGGCTGTGTCTCCTCAAACTATTATCAGACTAGATAGACAAAGGTTAATGCTTCTTGTTTTGCAGTCAAAGTCAGCACTCCAGCAAGACTGTTTATTCTTCTTTTATTAAATATCTGAGTTTGTTTTGCAAATATCAAATGAATGCAAATAACTTAAAAGAAATAGAGTTTATGCTGAAGTTTTGATCAATCAAGTGCATTGAAATCACTTTAACTCAAATAATTATTGTTGCAAATATATGTTGGATTTGCATAAAAATATCTTCATTCAACTTATTTTGAAACAGAAATCAAAGTATTTAACTTTTAGCTTGTTTTCTTTGTACTATATTTGTAAATGATAGATGATAGTAACTCTATTTGAACAAAAATTCATAAAACGAAATTAAATTAGAAGCTATTTCATATCTCAATTCTATTTAAATTATATATTTTCATTATTTTATTAAAAAAAAATTAAAAAATATTTGATTTAAAAATCAGAATGGTCACATACACTTGTTCCTTCTCAAATTTTAATAAAGTACAGTCATTCAGAAGAGGTTAGAGTATGGGGCTTGTAATATCTGCACTTAAGATGTTTTACTATTAATCTTTATTAATCTACTCTATCAAAATTTACATTGAAGATAATAAAATTCGTCTGGATTTACTAATTTTGGAGAACATTTGATTAAAATTTATTTTATAGTAGTTTTTAATCTTCCATTCACACTAATAAATTACAAGTGTATCCACAATCTTATAAATTACAATTCATCTGATGTAAAAATTGAGATTACTTAAGTGGATCTTAATAAACTTAAAAATTATTTTAATAATTAATTATATAAAAAATAATAATTAATCAATTTAGTTTTTTTATAGGCAAAGTATGCTTTGATCATGTTTATCTATCTATTTAAATTTTAAAGAAAATATAAAAAAGTTGTATTCTCATTTTAAAAAGTATTATGCTAATACATGTTTATAATAAAAGAATTTATGCACAAGTTCGATTTCTCTTTATTCCAGATTTTAAACAGTTTAATTACAATTAGTTAAAGCTTTCACGGCCTACTCGCAGCAAGGATGCTAATGGAAGAAGGGATCGAATCTATTATTTTAAGTTGTGAAAGCTATTATCAACTGTAGTTAAATATCAAAACTTTGAACTCCACTTACATCTGTCAGGAAATACCTAGAATTTTAATTTTATAACAATTCATGATTCAACATTTGGGATGAAAGTGAGAAAAAGTGGGAAAATAAATAGGGGTTAGATGGAAGGACCAATAGAGAGTAGATTTTGATTTGCAACGCATTAGTGGATTAAAAAAAACTATTCAAATTAAA
>JAQGFW010027414.1:0-10583 GCA_030463445.1 Euplotes aediculatus
CCCCAAAACCCCAAAACCCCAAAACCCCAAAACCCCTTCGATTTGAAATACATTGAATTGTATTATTTATAATATGGATCAACACAATTGTGGTAAGATTATTTGCAAGATATAAGCTCAAGTGTATTTAATTCATAATTTTCTCCAAATATAAAAGAGCAAATAAATAAGGTAAAGGAGATAATCAGAGATTTAGTTGGTTCTGTGAAAATTTTAATACATATATCTCCCTTGAACCTTCAAAAATCTCCATTCACCTTCTCTTACCCTGTTTCATCTCCTTCATCCCATAACTTTCAATTTCTTCCAATCCCTTCCCTCAACTCCTTCCTCCTGAACCCTCCTCCAAAAAATTTCAATCCTTCTTGTAATTCTGGTCAAAACTGTAACGGTTTCATTCTATCCGCCCAGTCTCTTGTCCGACCCTGCTTAGATTTAGAGGCCAGCGAGCAAACCAAAAGGCAGATCTCCGAAATCCGCAACAATGCGAGGTAAATCTATTTATCTACAATCTTGCTGTTTTCAATGCAAATTTGGGCACAGCTCAGCCGAACTAAGAAGAGAGTGCATTTCTCCATTGCAATTTTGACTAAAGTTTTCTATAGAATTTATGAGCACGGAGACGAAGAAATCAATGTAGGTTTTAATTTCCTTTTCCTCTGATCCTATGCAACTCTTTCTTTTGGAATCTATTCTGGCGGCAAATGCTCACTGAGCCAAAACAACTCGGCTGGCTCTGCGCAGAGAATTTATCTTTAGTGAGACTTACTGACAGGAATAGCCTGAACTTGCTTTGGATCAACTGAAATTAACCACAGAATTCGATTTGAAATTATATGTAATAATTTTATTAGATTAACAAGCAAAGGACGAGCTCGGTCAAACGGACAAGGAAATTTAAGAAAAATAAAACTGGTACGACATATCAATTTTATAGAGAATTAGTTAGATTTGATTGACAAATGCTTTAAATATTTTGAAAATTATGAATAGAGAAGGCTAATTTAAGTTATTTTAAGAGATTATAGACTTTAGAAATCATTAAATTTGATTAACGATTTTTTATTTTCAAATTACTTAAGTTTCTTACTTTTTCTCCAAAATTTTATTCATCTTCCAATTTAAAAATAAACATAAAAAATACAAGTAAATTAATAAGATCAATAGAGCTAAAATTATGGCTTTAAAGAAGCAAATTATGAATTTAGCCTTCATAAATAATCAAATAGTGTTATTTGATTTTGATAACTTGTCTAATTTATCTTTAGTTAAAGAACATAGATTTAAAATATTAAAATAAAAAAGAAAACTGAGTATAAGTTAGAAATATTTATGAATAAATTTAAGCATCAATCAATAATTCTAATTTTAATAAATACAAATAATTTCTATTCATTTAGCTTACAATACTTAGTGTCATAATATTTTAATTCGTATTCAATCAATTGAGTTCTGTTTACCGATAGTTAAATTAACCTAAATTTAGTAAAAATTAAAACCGACGCAGACCAAATCAAAGGAGACAGAACAGAAGAGGATATAAGTAGGCGCTTTAATAACCTCGTAGATTTGTCTGAAAACGAAATTGCAGAAATTCAGTATTCAACTGAAGAAATTATCTCCTTCAAGTAACTTTGATAACTCTATCATTAGGTCGATCAAGAATGTATTTGAAGATAGACAACAATTTTCTTCCAAAAAGAAGCTAAAGTAATAAAGAAAGCATGAGATTAGGAAGAAAGAGATCAGCAAAAAGCTTAAATAAGAAAGACTCAAAAGTAATTTTCTAATGCACTTTATTTTAAAGTATATGAATAAAATTACTTTAATTGTAGTATATTATTACTTCATAATATTTATCTATTTTAAATAGAAAAAAATAGTTTGTCTTGAGATTAAAAGTTACTTCAAAACAGTTTTACTAAACTATTTATATTTTGTAAAACTCTAAATTGATAATTTTTATCCATTAAAATATATCTATGTGAAAAAATATAAATAAATTCATTATTTCTGCGTCAAATTTAATAATGCATTTAAATTAACACTAATAGTAATTTTAATTAAAAAAATAAATTTATATCAACTTCAAATATTTTGAAAGTTACCTTTTAAAATGAATAAAATCATATTAATTTAATATAAACCTTATTTATATTTAAAATCTATTGTATCCGAGTATGATTGAAAAAATTCAAGTTTGATGTCTACTAAATGAAAGTTTTATTATGTCACATCAAGTTTAAAGATTAAAATCAAACTCATATGCAATTTATTTTTATAAAAGAAGTCTTCTTTGATTACACAATGATTTAAAATATCAATAAAAAGGAAGCCAAATAAAATAAGATTAAAGAAATCAAAGAATTTAGCATATAAAATAAGTCCAAAAATATTAAATTTAACAATAAGTTTATTGATTAAATCGATATAATCTCTTTATAAATTTGCATAATATTTCCATTACTGAAAGAAATTATGATTTATATATAGATAAAGTTGCATAATAATATTTAAATAATGTAAATTCGCTAATTTAAGATGCTACTTTAAATAACTTGAAATGATTTCTTGTAATCTTCATGTGAGCATTTCAATTTTATTACTAAATTAAAACTACCTTAACATAGATTACCTCGACATAATAAATCTCTTTATCCTAGGTAATTTGCTATAATAGCAGGATCGATAGTATGAACCGGCATAAACTTCATCTATTACTAAATGATAATTTTAAAAATCATATTTAGACAAACCATGATTTATAGTTAGTAATTAGAGTAAATGTTAAAATAAAAAAGAGCAAATAACTAAAGAAGTAAGCAACTTAAATGTCTAATTTATAAAAGCTATTTAAAGTGTTGGCTTAGAATGCTAAAATTTTAGATAACTTTAATGAGTCGATAATTGACTCAATGATTTCCAAATCCTCATAAATTTAATTCTTCGTCAGCTTTATTTATACCAAACTAATTTTTATCTTTCCTTATAATTTATTTGACTTGGAAAATAAATCATGATGTCTGATTTTCATCCATTCCTATTATCTGGCCAAAAATTATTTAAATCTGATGAGAGATGATTCTGGCAATGAAAGTCTGATTTAACCGCTGATCGTCAAAAATTTTAAGAAAGCATTTAAAACTATTAACTTAACTGGATTTATACTAAGTAAATTGGATATTTACAAAATTGAGAGAATTAAGGTCGAAGTCAGCACTAAAAAATTATAGAATAACTGTTTACTGTTTTGTAACAGTTAAGTTAGTCTGATCACTACGATAATTAATAGCAAGCATTATATTAGCTTAAAGGCTATTATTCACTTTATTCTGATAATTCTATTTATTTTGCACAGAAGTGAATTATGGATCAATACTAATAAATAGTTTGATATTTAAATTGATATATTGAATTCAATCTTAATTTAAACCCTGTTATTAATTTAGTTGCTTTTATTGACATACACAGACTCATATTTTATTGTAATTATACGTAGCAACTCCTTTTAAATTAATTCAAGATTTTTTTGATCTCAAATTAAAAATAATTATTTTGAGTTAAATATTAACAAATTTCAGAATTATTTTTTTGTAAAGTTTCATCAACACTGTCTCTAGATCAATCAAAGCAACTTTGAAAGCTGGAAGTAGCGGAGATAAATTTGAAGAAAATAGCGATGATAATAATTTAAGCAACTTTTCAAATGATATTGAAGAAAAAGAAGAGATTGATCCAAATCTGTTTACTGTGCATGGGAAAGACTACAGATTTTGAGCAATTTCAATCAATGTTTTTGACAACAAAAATTTTATCAGGAAAATTTGAGTCTGGATTACAACATGGAGGTGGTTTGATCGAATAATTATTGCTATTATTATTTTGAACTCGTTGTTTTTAGGTATTATGGATTACACAGATACTCAGAATAAAAGCTGGAGAAATCAGCTTTCAGTTCAGACTGAACCTGTATTTACAACAATATTTACATTGGAGTGAGTTATTAAAATTGTTGCAACAGGACTGATAATTGGCAAAGGCACATATTTGTCTGATCCATGGAACTGGATAGACTTCTTGGTTGTCATCAGTGGTCTGTTAACGGCTGTCCCTCAAGTACAAAACGTGAGTGCACTCAGAACATTTAGACTGTTCAGACCGCTGCGTTCGTTATCGACACTGCCGAACATCAGAATTTTGATAGGAACTTTGCTGTCGTCTGTTGCTCAGCTTGGCGGAGTGCTCGGTCTGGCGCTGTTTTTCTTTTTGATATTTGCAATACTGGGTGTCAATTTGTTTGCTGGTCTTGAAAATTATAGATGACGTGAAACTCCATATCCAATAAACGGAGACTGGATAGCATACCCTGATGATACAAGACTGTGAGGTTACAGAAGTTGTCCAGAGGGTTGGTGAGGATCACTAATTGAAGCATACGATAACGCTCATAATATAACTGTAGCTGATATATACAGAGACACTGATATTCCTGAACTCAATTTTGGTTTGACTAATTTTGATAATATAATATATGCATTTTTGACAATATTCCAGTGAATTACTCTTGAAGGCTGGTCTGACATCATGTACATGATGCAAGATGCTTACTCGAAGTGGATATCGTCCATATACTTTGTGTTAGTGACAGTCATCTGAGCATACTTTCTAATCAACTTGACAATTGCTGTTATGCTCAAGAACTATGATGAGCTTGACAAAAATGAAAAGAATACTGAGCATCAAGCAAACCTTATTAAACTTGGAATGAATGCTAAATTACCAAGCAGACTCATTTACTTTATTGTTGGTGAGGAAAATCTTATTATTAACAGGAAAGCAAAGAAAATACTTAAAGATCATGAAGAACAACTGAGCTGGACACAGAAGATAATAAAAAATTTTATTTATGTAAAAGTTGACATACCAAATGATTCTTACTATAAGTGGAAAATAACAAGGTTTTTTTACCACTTTATATCAATGCCAATTTTTGGAACTGTTATTTTGATATGAATTCTTTCAAACACACTAATATTATCTTTACAGAGATATCCAATGCCTCCAAATGAAGACTATGCATATAATATCATCAATAATATTTTTACTTGAATATTTGCAATTGAAGTTATTTTAAAATTTGTTGCGTTATCACCCAAAAAATTCATCCTTGATAAATTTAATATCTTTGATTCGCTCGTTGTTCTTGTCTCATTCTCGGATTTCTTTTTAAATAGTGGAAGCAGTGGTGTAAGTGCTCTCAGAGCTTTTAGACTGTTCAGAATATTTAAGCTGTTTAGAACGGGTAATCTCAGAGTGTTACTCGATTCGATCGCGTACACGATGAGCACAATAGGCAACTACGTGCTCCTGCTAAGTCTGTTTATTTACGTGTATTCGCTCCTCGGCATGCAGTTCTTTGCAGGCCAGCTTACATTTAACGATCAGGGATATTATGATCCAAACGGCCAACTAGCAAGATCAAATTTTGATACTTTGTACTGGGCAGCAATTACTGTGTTTGAAATATTAATTGGAGACAATTGGAATAATACTATGTATAACTGAATGCTTGGAGCAGGTCATGCTTCAGCAATTTATTTTATCACACTGATACTTTTCGGCAACATTATCATGCTAAATTTGTTCTTAGCCATCTTACTGGGAAACTTCGATAAAGCGAGAACATTCTGGCTGAAGAAGAGTATCTTCGAAATGTTCGGAGTTGCGATCGAGAAGCAGTACTCACTGAGCAAGGCTATCAACATTATTCTCGGAGAAGTCTCAAAGTCAGTTAAAGAAGAACTGCTGGTGCATGAACCTAAAGACATTTTCAGACTAAATGGCAGACTGGCCATCATCAACAGGAAGCTAATGATCAATGATCCTGAGGCAGAAGACAAATTGGAATATTATGACAAGGTCGCAGAGTATGCATTCGAATATCAACCAATTACAAGCCAGCATGTTGAAGATAATGAAGACGAAGTGGAGGAAGCTTTTAATGATGATGTTAGTTTGAGCAAAATCAATAAAATTCTGCCAAATAATTATTGAGTGCAATGTGGATTTTAAAATTTCAATTGGAGATTCTAAAGCTTTTAATAAATTAATGAATCCAAACAATGAAAATTATTTTTACAAACAGAATGACGAGTTAAAAATATCTGAGAATGAGTATTGTTTATGGTATGATTATTTTATCAAACAATCAAAATTTATGTGAACGGTACCGATCAAAATTTATTTTATTTAATTGAAATTATCGATTTCGATTAATCTGTTTTTATTCAGATTTTTATATCATATATCCTAAACTTTATATTTCCTTTCTATATATTATCTAAAATTCTTCACAAAATTTATTTTCGATCAACAAACCCATACCAACAGCCTATATGTAAAATGTTTTTATTAAATTTTCATTTATCTTCTCTCTCAGACCCTATTTGTGTAATATAATTACCTGTTAAAGTGACTCGAACATAAGAAGGAAAAAGAGCAATATAAAGCCAGACAGCAAAAGTGGCAATAGTAAATACATAAGCAAAGAATTAGATCAAAGTGATAATGAGTTTTCAATAAAAGCAGATCCGGACCAAGATCAGATTGGCAATAACTTCAAGTATTTTTCTTCATAACAACTAAATCAATTATTTAGGCCAAATAGGATATTCATTGAGTCAACTTTTGCGAAGAAAAACTATTTCAAAAATAACAACGGTATTATCACACAGTCGTCTTAATTTTCAACTTTTTATTTGAGTAAATTAATTGCTTGTTTTTATAAGGTATTGAGAGAAGAAAAGAGGAACTAGAGGAAGATTCAGAAGCAAAGGTAGAGTTAATCTTGATTGAATTTATTGTTTAACATGTAGAGAAACACTCCTTTACATTCAGCAAGAATTAAAATAATCGGACTGGAAGAAAGCAAAGACTTGCACGCAAAAGATAGTAGAATTCATTCTATTAGTTATGACATAGATCACTTAAAAAGTACAAAATTCTCAAGATATTAATCTGAGCATTTCACTTGCTATTTTTTATCTTTAAAATATAGGAAATGAAGTGCTTGAGGATAACTCAAAAGAACAATCAAAGTATAATGAAGCTGAAAATGTAAATCATAATAAGATTATTCAAGAAGATCAATTAGTTAAAGCTAAAACTTCAGCATGGTATCGAAAACTTGTGAAATATTGCACTGATTCTTCTCTTTTTATTTTTCATAAAAATTCAAAATTTCGAAGAATTTGCTGTTCTTTGATAATTTCACCTGAAATGAGACAAGAGTTTTTGGCAAATGAGAGAGATGAACAATTCGATATAAATGAAATTGAAAGACAAGACTCTATAATAAAATCTGCTGATTTGGTAAATAATTATTTGTTCAAAGTTTCTACATTTTATTAAAAGTTATTATTCACCATTTGGATTTTGTACCATTTCTATTTTGTTAATTATAAATTGTGATTAAAAATAAATTCTTGGAATCTTTGCTAATTTATAATATATATTATCTTAGTTTAATATTAACTTTCTTTATCTTGTTTTATGATAAATGAATTTGTCAAGAATAAAGCCTATTTTTTACTTTAATGCTTTAAAAGAGACTTTCATATTTATATCTTAAATATTAAATGCTAAACGAAATAAATGTCTTAAAATAGTTTCTGGATACCTACTCAATGAACACTGAAATAAATGAATAAAACTATTATTGTAATTTAAAATTTAAATTATACTAACTCATCTACCTTCTTCGTCACCTTCGCAAAATGAATTATGCCAACAAAAGATTTTTCAACGACCTCTATCGTATCGAAACTATTTTACAATATTTCTGTTTTATTAACAAAAAGTCAAATTTATAAAATTAGTAATCTTTATAACATAATAAAAAATAAAAGGTATTAGTTTAAAAATAACGAAAAGCGTAAATAATTTCAGTCTCATATTTAATTTGTGCAGTATAAGTTCTCTTTTGATAGCAATTATATTTCTGAATGAGTTTTCCATCTCACCAAACATTAATTGATTTTAACCGACATCCTTTTATTATTATTTTCAGTTTATTTTATCGCTAAAAATAATAGCTATTTTCCGCTTAGAATGGATTTTAGCTGGATATTTGTTTTAAGTGCAAATTCCGGTTTTGGTATTTGCTCACGTTATTGATTTCAAGGGAGTCCAAAGGAATTTGAATTCGCAACTGCAAAATCAGAAGGGGCCGGCTGTACTAATAGAATTTGGAAAATCTGGTATATCGGAGGAGAGGGAGAAGATAAATTTTAGGCTTTACATGCCAGAGATTATGGGTTTTCATACTTAGTTTGAAAGACAAAATATTGGATTTTAAATTAATCACTTAAGGATTGATAAGGATAAGAGATTGCTTTTGTAAAGAAAATAGAAGATATTGTGAAGTAAATAGGAAAGATATCTGGGTTGTATGGTTGAATGTTTGATTTTAGAAACAATTGTTTAGAATATGAGATTATATAAAGTGAAGAGGAAGGTTTGATTACCTAGATGGTACTCGCTTGTCGTCCTTGGCTTTGGAGATTAAAATTGAGTATATGTTTGGGATAGTCGATATATTGATAATAGAGGTGGGTAATTAAAAATCAATAATATCAAAATTAAAAGCAAGAGACTGAAAATGCAAATATTGAAAATCATTTAAGTACATTGAATATAGAATATTTACTCAAAATTTTCTAATAATTATCGAAGAATTAGATTGTATCTTATTAATCTTTACTAAAACAGTAATTAATAATTATATCTTCTTTTTTACAATACAGTTTATTTATATCTTTATATAATTAAATAATACAAATCACATCAACTCAGTTAAATATTTTTTATTTAGATGCAGAGAAATTCGAGTAACATAAAGTTTGGAAATGAAGATGATCAAGCAAACAAAAAGTTAAACGAAAGTATCAAAATTTTACCCAAAAAGGTAAGTAACTAAGTATTTCTCTCTTAATTTTCTTTAGAAAGTTAATAAGTGAAAGCATCCATCTAAATACTTTGATTACTTCATTATCGTGCTGATTCTATTAAGTAGTCTAATGCTTGTCCGTAAGTGTATTTTTAATATGTATAGTTGATAATCCTCTGAGTGATCCAAATTCTCAATTTTCATTCTCTTTAGATGTAATAAATTTTGTATTTACTTTCTGCTTTGTGCTTGAAGCATGCATTAAGATAATTGCACTTGGATTTGTCAGTTCAAGCATAAAAGCAACTCCATATATTAGAAACGGATGGAATATTTTAGATTTTGTGGTTGTACTTGCATCGATATTCGATGCCTTTACTTATTTCCAAGACACAGGCAGCGTTAATACTTCTCAGCTCAAATCACTAAAAGCTCTGAGAGCATTGAGAGCTTTACGTCCGTTACGAATGATCTCAAGAAACGAAGGCATGCGTCTTGTCGTTAATGCATTGTTTGCTGCAATTCCTCCAATGATGAACGTGCTCATTGTTTGCATGTTGTTTATCTTGATTTTTGCATGCACTGGAATTTCGTTTTTTGCAGGAATGTTTTATTCATGTTCGACTGGGGAAGCAAACTCACAAGCTTCAAATTATATAGATCTAAATCAAGTTAATACAAAGTAAGCTAACTTTTAAATTTATATGTTAATTAACTTTAGATTCGATTGAATAAACTTTGGCGGAAAGTGGATTAATAGCTATTCAAACTTTGATAACATCTTTCAGGCGAGCTTAACTTTATTCCAAATGATTACAACTCAAGGCTGGATGGATATTATGTACAATGGAATTGATGCAACTGGCATTGACCAACAGCCAAAAGAAAACAATAATATTTTCTTTGCTTTATTCTTCATCGCCTTTATGGTAATTGGAAGCATGCTTATTGTCAATCTTTTTGTTGGAGTTATTATTGACAACTTTAACAAAATTAAAATCAACGAAGAACTCGGAAATATGTTTGTGACTGAGTCTCAAAAAAAATGGATTGAGATACAAAGAATCATAATGAGAAAGAAACTCAAATTTCAAGATAATTTACCACAAACTGGAATCAGAAATAAATTTTTAAAATTTGCAACAAGTCGGTGGTTTGATTGGTCAATTACTGCATGAATATTTGCAAATACTGTTGTCATGTCAATAAGATATGCAAGAATGTCAGATTTATACTCGAGCATCTTGGAAAACTTCAATCTTGCATTTGCAATTGTCTTTAACTTTGAAGCATTTGTCAAATTAGTTGCATTTGGAATGTCATATTTTAATAATTCATGGAATAAATTCGATTTATCAATTGTAATTGGAACTGATATTGGACTACTCATGAACGTTGTTAATATGGGAGTCAATATATCAACAATCGCAACAGTAGTTCGAGCGTTCAGAATAATGAGAATATTTAGGCTGGTCAAAAGCTCTCAAAACATGAGAATTATTTTGGACACTATTTCGCACATATTGCCTCAGATCATGAACATCATGTCGTTAGTGTTCTTGCTGTTATTTATTTACTCGATATTAGGAATGAATTTGTTTGCAGGTGTCATGTTTCAAGATAACTATAACGAACG
>JAQGFW010027450.1:0-12928 GCA_030463445.1 Euplotes aediculatus
CTTTTAAGGAAGTCAATTGAATTTGAAATCCATTTTATTTTTCTGATCAACACCTTGCTAACGAAATAAACAAAGACAATTAAGAGCATCACAATGATTGCTCATTTGTAATTGGCTAGTGTGGATGTACAATAGAAGTGGAGGTTCTGCATCGTTTGCGATTCATTGTGACATGACAGCCAGCTGTTCAGCATGCTCGGACTTAAAAAATCGAAATTCAAGTTAAAAGTGACAAGTAGTGCTGTTAGATCAAGAGTTTCAGGTTCGATATTATTAGTCGATAATAAGAAAATCAGTATAACTTGGACAAACTTTACTGACATAAGCGAAAGTCTTTTGAGCTTTGAAATAAAACACATGTTAATTAAGATAGATATAAATATTGCAATTCCAATAAATACAAAGAAGCTGGATCCTACAGGTCTATATAATTATTACAAATTATTTTAACTTACAAGTATTTATTCTCAAAATAACACGTTTTTGTTTGATCGTCTAAAACATATCGATCAACTCACTGAGTTCAGTCTTTTTGGTAAATTCCTATTCATTTAGCACAATCTTTTGATGCTCAGTTATAAACTGTGATACTCACAGTAGTTTCAGCTGTTTGATTAAAATTATCTGTAACTGAGAGTATCGCAGTGAATATACCATCAATAGTTCCTTCAACTAAAATGTAAAACATTTTCTCTTTAAATGTAAGTAAAGTGTTAGGGTATCCTTGACTCTTAAAGCTTGGCAAAAAGTATAAACTATAATTTAACTCTTTTGAATTATCATTGAAAATCATCTGTTTGCTAAATTTTATATAAAAAAGAATTCTTACTCATATTCAGTAATTTTATTTTGTCCTTTCATTAAAGTAATTGGAGGAATAGAATTGAGAAATACTGGCGGTTTATTCAAACTTACTAAAATGTTAAAACTATTCGAAGTGATGCTATTACTACATCCGTCAGTTGCAAGCACTTTGACTCAATGTGTTCCAATCAACTCAATATTATCTCCATCGATGGTAAGCATTTTTGATGTGTAATCATATGAAGACCATGCAATCGTTTGCAATGATGTTCAGTCTGCCAAGTGGATGTCATTCGCATTTTGAACATCAAGCTTCGTTGAATACAATTCTAAATAATGCAGGCTGATGTTTTTCATTATCGGAAACTCAACGAGCATCGAAGTATCTACATTTATGTAGAAAGTATTGATCGAATAAGCTCCTGTTACATCTAAAAGAACTATGTTTACAAGCCGAGACGGCATGTTCTTGTAAATGATTGACTGAGGAGGACACACGGATAATGTGTTCATGTCGATCAATTTGATCCAGTCGGGAGCAGAATTGTCCAAACTAACACTAAACGAATCACTGTCTTGATCGGTGGCTGTGGGTAAACTAAAATTAGCACAACCACATGCAGAGATGCTCACATTTTGGAGTGGAGCAGCATATTGAGGAGGATTCGATGCGTAAATAAATACACTAATCGTTATGTTTTTCCAATACTGAAGATCTTGATGATATGAATCTGTATATCTTAAAGTAATGCTCGTTTGAGTATTTACAGCTTGGTCTGCAAGCACAGTCAATATAAAAATGTTGTTGTTTGACTGATATCTTTCAGTATGAGCATTAAGAGAACCAGGATTTTCGATGTTCAGAAATATGTAATCTTCTTCAACATCAACAAATTTTATAGTGAAGTTTTTGAGCTGATTGATAATCACATAAACATCAGAACTAAATTGAGAAACATGGGCATTCTCGTTTGTAAATTCAAACGATAGTAAGTATTGATCTGATGAAAACATTGAATAATCAATAATTTGGAATGGCTCTATATTTTAGTAAGTGAGAATAAACTATAGATAATAAATTGTATAAATTCCAGAGTAAATAATAATTTCTTTATTAATATAAATATATTAAGATAAAGAGCAATAAATAATACCTTGAATGATTGCTTGTAAAACAAGATTTTCTGATCCGATTGATGTTATTTGATTTAAAATAACTGAAAATGAATTTACTTTGTTGTCGACTGTTATCCAATCTGGTTTAGTTCAATTTCCGTTAGCAATTGAGTCTTCTGATGTTCAAGCAATTACTAAATGAAACAATCAATATGTAAGCTTTATTACTAATTTTTAATAAAGATAGGAGATGTTTTGTCTTGTGATAAATATATTTAATATTATTTTAATTAATAGAAAATAAAATAAACGATGAGTAAATTATTTTAAAGTAGTTTATCTTTTATTAAAAAAGATTTTAAAAGTTCAAGAAATATGCTAATATCAGTTGCATCAATAAAATTGAAATTGGGCATATATTAATTAAGTATCGATCCTTTTATAATATTTTAATAAAATTTCATATTTTGATAAATAAAAACAAATTTAGTATGAATATAAAATGAAAGCTTTACTTTTATATGTATATTGAATGTATTTTCATTTAATGTATAGCAAAGAAATTGCAAGATTAATATATTCATGATAGAAAATTTTAAATTGATGGAGATTAATAATTATTAAAAATTGTTAAGTATACTCCAAAAGTCTAAAAATTTTGAATACTTTACAAAATATATTAAAAATAAAAATAATTTATAGCACAAGTAACCGAGAAATCAATTAATGTTTTTTATATTTCGATAATGCAAAAAATAATTGAGTCACATCAATTTTAGATAAAGTTCAATTTCTTCTCAATAAATGTATAGCAGACGAGTAATATCATCAAAGGTTAATACATCGATTGCTTTGTAATCTACCAGTATAGTACTTCCTAATTAAAAATAAACTTCAACATAAATTATTAAAATTTACTGAAAGTAGTTATTGGAAAATTAGCTTTGTTTACACTCAAAGCTGAATTTACATTCACTTTCAGTGTATACTCATTACGTAAAAAATTATCTCATATTTTTAGTATTTTGAGTAAATCTCGTACTCATTTTTTCATTTTCTCTTCTTTAATGCACTTTTTGGTTGAACAGAAAACACTCTATATTTATCTTTTTTATCTATAAAAACTCAAACAAAGCAGGAGCTGATAAAAATTTAAAATATTTTTCAAAGAAGTGTGCAAATATGACATTGTAAGTATATTAAAAACTATCATTGAATGCTTTTATTTTTTCTACCTTAATAATATCAATATTCCTGACATTGTATCCCTAGTATTTTACTTAGATTACTACTTTCTTAATATCACTTATCTCAATTTTTAAGTTTTTTTTCAATTTTCTATTTTGGACTATGATTTCTTTAGGCTAATTTTTTATATCTAAAATGTGAGTATAACAACATTATTTTCTTGTATTAGTTTCTCTCGAAGTATTTTCTTGTTGTTATTAAGTTGTATAGAAACTTTTTTGATTAAACCCATATCAATGTAGTTGTTCTTTGTATACCACGGTATCTTTTCATAGTTGTATGTTTTCTACAACAATTGCAGAAATAAATTATGAATGATACAATTATAGATTTAAAATTTTTTACTTGAGATTTGTTATCGAAAATAGCATATAAGGCTTCTTTAATAGTCCAATTTAACCCCATGGTATTTTGTTCATAAGGATTTTATTTAAACTTCAATATTTTACTTTATAAATGTTTATGAAATAGGATTGATTAACTGAGAATGCAACCTTGCAAACGAACAGGAAGAGGTTTTGTCAAAGGAAGAAGAGATAAGATTTTGATATTTTAAAGTTTCGTTGTATTTTATATGAATTTATTAAATTTTTAAACTAAATTAATAAAAGCTTTGATGCCATTTATCTTAACCTTTTCTCCTTCATCAAATATTTTTGTAAATGTTTTAAATACAGTCCTTTGATTTTAGAGCTGAGAAAGCTAATAGATTTTACAATTTGAAATGATCTTATGCCTGACAAGCATTAAAGCAATAAGAAAGATGATAGTTCGTGCAGTATATTCAGCTTTACTATTTTTGCTATCTTATTTAAATATAAATCATAAGATTTTGATTTAATATCTCCATCTCAGTATAAATTGATCTTAGTTTGATCATTTTTAAAACTAAATTTAATACTAATTAGGTTCTGCTTCCAGTTATTACAGTTTGTATTTTTCTGTTAGAGCAAACTTTTTTGATATTGGATAAATTTGGTCTTTATTTATACTATTTTATTTGAATATTTTAATCTACTTTTTTCATCAGATCTTTATTTTTTTAATTGATTTAATTATGATCCAAATTCTCTGATTTCTGGAAAATCTTCAAAGTTGAATAAGTAAATACTTTTCTATTATTCACTTAGAAATATTTTGAAAATCAGTTAATAAATGTTAGTTTTATTATATTTCCTGCATTAAATTTTTTTTCTTTTTAATTTAAATTGATTGACAAAATTTGTAAATATATATTCAAAATGTTTTTCAATTGATTCTTGATATTTAGTTAGTTTGTTAGCTCCGCCATATTTATTTGGTAGCTTTCAAATGACTCCTTAATCAGATGTGCATAACTATTATTTTCCATTTATATCTAAGCTACTTTTTCTTACTTTCATGCTTTTATTTTTATCATATTCTCTTTAATTTATTATATTTGGGTTTTAAAGAGATTCTTGTATTGAATCTAGCTTTAGATATTATAAAATTCAAATGGTAACTATTCCGATCAAAGAAATTAAGATTGATTATTTTATAGTAATCTCATTTAAATCTTTTTATGAAATCAATAACTAATCTTAGCATCGTATTTTTAATTTATATTTGTCTTTTCCGTTCAAAATTTCTGAACACGATTTTAAATGAGAAAATATTTAGGGTAGAGGACAAAACACCTGAAATATTCTTAAAATAAATTAAATTATTAAATGATTCTCAAACATTCAGGCACTAATTCTTAATTTTCAATTATTTTCGCTATCTTTTTGAATATAATTTCACTGGGAATTAAATTTTTATCAATGACATTTATATCAGATGAAAAGATAATGGAATGGGAGAGTAATTGTTAAAATTATTATTGGATATTTTTATCTGTCCAAATTAAGGCATCGTATTTTTGCTTAATCTGCATATGATTGAAAATATATAGTAAATAACCATTTTAATATCAACTAAAACAGATTAAAAGTAAACATGAATGAAAATGCTTAAAGTTAGTAATTGCTTTTATATTATTTAGACCAAACAGCGATTTTAATCAGTAATAAGTGATGTTGTGCTAATAAAAGTATTATTTCCCAAATATTAATTTTGGAAATTCATCCAAAACTTGAAAAACATCCATACAATAAAACCTTGTTGATCTTCAATGCGAGAACGGATAATAAGTTGAAACTTGGCTTGAATTGACCTCATTTCCTAAATTAAACATTTAGATATTGATGTTATATAATGAACGAAAACAATTTAATATTTACAATAAAATAATAATCAAGCAAGTGGTTTTTGAGAATCATATAAATATGGGTATTGAATTTTTTATAGTTAGAGCTTTTCATACTAAGAAAAAAATATTTAACTATAACTAGAGAGAATTTATTTCTCAAAATTATCCATAAGATTTCAATTGAGAGATCTAGAATAATATTCAAGAATTATAAAATAAAAAGGAATCAAAAAGTCAAATCATTTTAATCAAACTTATATTTGCTCAGTACTATTATGATCTGTAAATAAAAAAAATTTTTGGAGCAAATGTTAAAATGGTACAATTAACAAATTCTAACATATGACAGAATTTGAAATTATTTTAGAATAATTTATAATTTATTTCGAGCAAAAATTAGCACACATCTTGTTATGTTTATCATTTAAGCTAATTTCTTAAACTATATTTCAGAACAAGTATTTAACTTTAGATAACACTAATATAAATTTATCATGTAATAATTGAAGTTTCGCATAGTTTGATTCAACTTGAAAAGTAATAAAAAATAAAACAATAGAAACTAAGTCGATATATGCAATTTATGTAAAAATCAAGCATTTTAACTCCATTATTAATCCTGCAATATAAAAAAATTTAATATGATTTTATAATGACTTCAATCCACTTTTTGAATTTAGTTAATACTTTTAAAATATTTAATATTATTTCTTAATTGCTTGCTTACCAACACTTAATATAAACTGCCTAGAATTCAAAACAAATTCAGGCATATCGAACTTTCACTGTTCGTAGAATTCTGGATAAAATGAAGGCCAAATCTCATCTACAAAATATTAGTATGTATTTACTCTCTAAATTATAGTTTTTTAAGGTGATGTTGTAGTTGTTGGGGTCATGAATTGATAATCTGCTGGTGTTAAATTGAAAGTCATAATCTAAGAAACTGAACAGCTCTATATATAAAGTTAAAAGAGTGAAAAAATACAAACCTGTAAAGTCAGTAACTTCTGTGAACAAAGTGCTTGTGTCAAAATCAGATTCAAATTCAACAATATTGTAAATAGGATCACAATATAATCCATTAATGTTAAAATTATAATAATCAAAATATATTTTTGGTGGATCATTAAACATATCATATGAATATTTTACATTTGATGTAGTTTTAACATGTCATGATAAATCAGTACTTCAATCTAAAGAATTTAATGGATTATAAATAAACATATTAGTTTTGACTAATTCTATATTTTCTTGAGTAAAATTCCTTCTATATGCTGATATATTTTCAAGTTCATTACTTTGAAGATTATAATCAGCCATCAAATAATTATTATTACTGGTAAAGAATAATCTATGTTTCTTTGAATTTTGAATTGGATAGCTCGTAATAAACAAGAAGTCAATATAGGAACTTTTTTGGTACATTTTATTGTATTTTAGTGTTGTTTTTGAAGCTAAAATAATAATTAAAAAATACTTACTAATCATTATTTCAAAATTGAATGCTAGAAAGTTATACTTGGTTATAATCAAAGAATCTTTATTTAATGAATAGCAGGACATATCTAATGTTAATGTAATATCTGCTAAAAATTCTGATTCTGATGATACATATTGATAACATTGTGATCTTTTGTAGATACCAGAACTGTAATTCAGAGCAACTAAGCACATAATTAATTTAGCATTACTAGATAAAATAAAAACTTCATCATTATCCTCATCTATTAATGTGAGAATAGAATTTTGATCTCTTTCACCGATTTGGAAAGAACTATACCAAATAGTATCGAGAAATTCATCTGTTTTAATTACTGATAAGTAAATTCCAGTGTAAAACCCATTATAAGTTCCATCATATAAATGATCATAAGGTCCGTCAGGCCCTCCAAATATTAAATTTCCATTTCTGCTCACTTGAACTCCAAGTAAAGAATAGGACTAAATTTTAAAGATTATGCCAGCAAATCTAATCAGAATAAAAGAAATAATGAGTTTGATTTTTGATTTAGAATTCAGAATTTTTTAATGATAGAAATCTAAAAGATAGCCCTTAATGCAGCTTTAGTTTTATAATAATTAAGAATTATGAATTTTTATACTTTATGTTTTTTGTTTCAACAACTTTCAGTTTTGTTTAATTTAAATATTATATGTACTGTAATTAACTCGTCTAAGAGCTAACGATTTGAGATATAATTTATCTTCAGATTTTCATGAAGATTACAATAAAATTTATAGGTTATGTAGCATACACTAATCTAGTTGTCATTAATGGATATTTAATTAGATCTTTTTTTGCTTAAATAGCATTAGTCTTCTTTTATTTGAGCTAAGGCTGATGAGGAATAACAGCATTATAATCACTTGATTGCAAGTAATTTGCTATTTTATTAATATTTTTCATAGTTAAAATAATATAAAACTTTATAATGAATATTTCAACTATTCCTTAAAGCTACGGTATAAAATCAATTCATTTAAACTATATCATATTTTATTGTTAATTTTCTTATAAAATAGTTTTACTTATAATCTACCTAAAAAGTTAGGAATATCAAGAAAATAGCACAGCAATTTTTACTTGAAAATATTCAAATATATTCTTTAATATATTAAAGTCAGCTGAGGTATTTATTTTGCTCTATGTTATTCTAATTTTAAGTTATCCTTTCATTCTCATTCTACAAATGTGATATTAAAGAGCTTGTATTTTAAACATCCTCAAATCTATCAACAATTTGCTTGTTCTTATTTGTAAGGGAAAATAACTAAAGAATTATACCTTCTTTAATTTAGTAAATTTTGTTTTAAATGCAATTTTAATGTTGACTATGATTTAGATTGAAAATACTATATTAAAATGAGACTTACTAATTGGTCAAGAATTTTGTCCATTTTGATGTTCAAATTGTACGTGCTGAGAAATGTTCCTTCAGTATCCATCTAAAGACCATATTATGTTTTAATTAAATTAATTGGGTGTTGATTCAAAGAGTTTAAAAGTTTAACTAGTTCGAAACTGCAAATAGTCAATTTGAAAGTTTCTCAACTCTTTCTTTCATTTGTCATTGTTATACAAAGTAAAGCTTACCTTCGAAATTACATTTTCTGACAAAGTATTAAACTGACAATTATCGATTTTAAATATCAAATGACCTCCAAGTCTATTAGCAAAATATTAGGTAAGAAAAATCAAGTTTTGATTTCTGACTTACTTATAATGTAGAGTGCTTCATGGAAAATCGTTGATTGTAAGTAAAGGCCTAATAAGATCGATATTTTTAAGAATAAACTTACAGTTTTGCCCAGATAACTTCACCCTGCAATCCAACTCTCACTTTATTAAGTTAACATTGAATTCTGAATAAAACTTACTAACTGGGACGTTCATGAGAGCATCATTGAAAGATATTATCATATCTCCATTATCAAGCATAAAAGATTGAAAAATGTTAGCAATAGTTTGAGGATCAGTAGCTGACTATATTACATTATTTCTCCAATACTAATATATTCACTGATTAAATAAAAAGAAGTATTATTATTTAAAAAATCGTAAAATAAAAGGAAATTAATATAAATGGAGATTTTATGACTTAAGCCAATCATTATAAAAAATTGTTGCTTTATTTAAAATAATTATTAAAAATACAGTTCATCTTATTGTCTATCTACATAATACTGTTTGTCATTTCTCCACAAAACGAGGTTTTAAAATTTTTTATTGAGAACATGATTATGACCAAGGGTTTTAATTATTAATATTTTTATTGTATATTAAATTGAATTTAGTACATTTCTAATAAACGATCACATATTTTTGAAAACTGAAAATGAATGAATTTTAACAAGAAATAGCATTCATGTCTTCTCAAATCTTTATGATATTTTTAATATTCATATATTGATAAAGTAAAAAAACTAATTAAAATTACTCTCTAACTCACTGCTGAGAAAATTGAGAGAACTTGAGAACGGTCAACAAAAATTAACAATTTTAATAGAAGAGGAACATGAAAAGGATATTAGTAATACTTAAAATAGAGAATTAAAAAGCTAAATTCCTTTATTAGCTTTATAAAAGACATTAGATTCAAATTAGAAAGTTGAGATAACTCACATTGAATTAATTATAATTTTGATGATGAGTAATTTTTTAATATTACATTCTAAATTATGAAGGTAAAAAAATTATAACTCAAGCTGATCACGTATGTGGATTCTGAGCTACTGCAAACAATTCCTTTGTTTTTATACAATCTTATTATTTGAATGAAAAATGTTGAAAAGTTTCAGCTATGGAAATTATATTATTGCAATGTAGAAGAAAAAATACATAAAAGCATTTTTACATCAAATCAAAAATAATATTACAAATTGAAGGAATTAGAGTTTGGAGATAAGAATAAATAGGATTACTATACTAAATAATTTTCTCATATTTCTGTCTAATGAACTAAACTGACAACCATGAGTAGTTTATTATTTTTGGCAGCTGGATTGGAGGATAAGATGGAAAGCCATCGTTAAAAATTCTTTTAAAAAATCTAACTTGTCAACCTTTATCTAATTTAATTTTAATAAAAATTAACTATTTCATGTGCTTTTTATCGTTTATATTGAAAAGTAGTAAATCATCTTTATCACCTTTAATCCCGAGTTCAAAGAGTTTTATTATCCAATATAGGCTCAGTGACCGTGTGTGTTCAATCACCTTAGTTTACCAAAAACTATCTTGCTCGATAGCCGATTTCTTCATTAGTAACAATAACTATGCTAGTGCATAATCATTGCCATTTACGCCCCCACACAGGCTTGAGATCGACATATAGAATCCTGCGAAGACACTATTAAAAGTTTACTGTCCTTCTTTTCCGCTGATTAAAATGTCTGTTTTCTTTGTTCTCTGTATTAATTGATCTTTGCGTTTTATTCAAAAGGTTAATTCTGCTCAGTTTAGTCTTAGGTCAAGAATTATTGAAAACCATAATTTAGTATTAGGTGCAGTCGACTCTAGGTCGTTCTTTTCGTTTGTCTCTTTAGCATTTCTTTTGATGATCATTTGCTGCCAGCACATGAGATCACTAAACTGTGTCCAAGTGCCAATTACAAAACATTTATGAAAGTATTTCTGAATCAGCAGATTTAAATTTTAGTCAAAAGCTCGCTCAGTTGTTCCAAATTATATAAATTTCTGGTGGTCAACCTGAAACCATATTTTTCACAGAACTCGCATTTATTTCAGATTTTTTAATAGAATTTGACAATTTAATTTTATTCAGATAAATATACTTTTATCCAACTAATTGTTTCTCGCATTTTGTTTGAGACAAAATGCTATAACTTAAAACGATCTCAGGAATCTAATTCGATAGTTTTGCTAAACTTGCAAGACTAATTCTGAATTCAACAAAATTGATAAATATGATTGGCATTTGATACATGGATAAAGTGAAAGCAGCCATTTCGAATTCACTAATGATTTTATAATCTCTCCAACACAAATTATCAATTAAACTGTCAACTTCCATTCACGATGAATGCTGAATTAAATTTACAAGCACAGAGATTGATAGAAATTCTTTAGAGCTCAGTTTTCTTAAAAAAGGTGGTGCGATTAAGAGTTAGAGTATAGAATTTACATTAAATAAAAATGGCAGAAGTGCTACTTACTAAGTTGAAATATCCACCCAGAGATGAATTCGTTGCTCTAAAAACATTATTTGCAAATTTAAAAGAAAAACTATGTTGCTTATTTTTAATAGATTAAATAATTACGGTTTATAGATAAAAGTTTGTAATGATTAGTTTTGATAAGCTAATTCTTTTGTATTCATAATTCAAAATTTGGATTTAATTTATGTAAAAATGATAAATTTTTGTAATCAAGCAGCAAATGTTTATGAAAAATTCAAATTCTAAGCTAAAATAACTTGGGTGGAGCTGAAATAAAATGACATTTATAGCTGATTGGGTATATATAAGGTAAATTTTTATTAAAATAACGCTCAATTTTTATTTTAAAAAAAACTATCTCCGATAATAAAATTACAGTCACTTTTCGTGTTTTTATCTTATTAAAATATCTGGGAATTATAAAATAATTCCAAATTTCTTTCTGTGTAAGTAATGAATTTTAAATATTGTTAATTTTTTGATAAGTTGAGTGTAAATAAATACAAAAAATATATCAGCTCTCACTTCAAGTTTCATTTTTAATCAATATATAAGCAAAATTAAATTAGTTTAATCACTGAGCGTAAAAAATTCAGCTTAAATTTAGTTCTTATTTCAACTAACATACCACCTATTTAGCATTTTGTTGTACTTACATATTGAGACTTGAGTTAAACTGAAGCTGTTGTCAGATTGCAATTGAAGATTATTGGATATAAGTCACCTTTGCATGCTGATCCAAGTGAAAACTTTATTAAATTTAATAAACAGAGTGCTGCCATCAGTAGTTTTTGAATAGGATTTTTCTTAGGGACCTTATATTTCGATATGTTGATTGGTCTTTCTAAAAGTAAAGTATTATTAAAGAGAATTTATGATAAATTTGATTTTTTTAATTTTCAATATATTCGTATAAACACAAAATTCATTTTCACATTCAAATTAAATTTTCAAAAAAATGATTTATAAAAAATTAAAATGACTTGGTTTTACCTGTAAAAAGTATTTTTTAAATATTTTAATTGCTTCAGCTGAATATTTATCGTAAGTAATGTAAACTTTAAATAATTTTAATCTAAATATTAATATTCAATAGATAAAAATGAAATCAGCACAAATATAAAGAACTTATTCATAACTTATAAATAATATTGCAAGAAAAGGTAAAAAAAATTGTTATTAATTTTTTGAAGTTTTCTCAAATGAAGTCATAATAGATAAATAAGAGACTAAAAATAAGATTCAGATTTAGAATTATATTGCAATTTACCTTTAATAAGCCTATCATTTTTATTTTTTGAAATTAAATTTTTGTTTCAAATTATATAATAAAAATGTTATTATATTTAAATAAATGCATATGATTTGTACTATTGAATTAAAGATTATAAAAAATTAAGTTAACATAAAATTAATACGATAATCATTCTTTTCTTTCAATCCTGAAAAACACTACATATTTCAATTCTTTTTTATTCAATTGATCAGAATAAATTTAAATATAATATTACTGTAATTCTTCTCCATATTATTGCTTATTTCTCTTTCAGTTCCTCTCTTGCGATCATCTAAAAAGTTTTGTTATTTTCAAAAGTTATATTTTTCTTTGGTTTTTAGTAAAAAAGCAGAAATTTTCCATAAAATGTTAAACATGAATTTAAAATCTGCTCAAAATTAGATAAAATTGAAGTAAATAGTGAGGCCTAAGTCTAATTTATCGTATGGCTTACAAATCCAAGTCTTGAGTTGCAGCAAGTATTTATTCACTTTATCCTCTTCGTCCATATTCCCTTGGTAAATAAAATATTATTGTTTCTACTATGATCTCCAATAAAGGGGTTTTGGGGTTTTGGGGTTTTGGGG
>JAQGFW010027464.1:0-31223 GCA_030463445.1 Euplotes aediculatus
AGCCAAGAGTCAGACTGCCACTTTACAGATTATTGATGGTATCCAAGAAATTAAATTGACCAATAGTGAACAACAAAAACGCTGGGATTGGGAAAATATCCAAGCTTCATTGTTTAGGCTCAATATGAAAGTCTTAGGAATGTCGCAAATCCAGAGTGCGGGGGCTTTATTTATTAATGAAGGCAAAAATATACTCATTACATATCTGACTGCACGTGCGGTGATTGAGGGAGAAATGACACTCGGAATGATGCTTTCAGTGGGGTATATTCTTGGAATGTTAAATGGTCCTATCGAACAATTTATTCATTTTATCCAAGATTATCAAGATGCTAAATTGAGTTTGGCGAGGCTAAATGATATTCATAAAGTCGAAGACGAAGAACCCGAAGGCAAGCAAAGGTTAGTGGAGTTGCCGATTGATAAAACGCTTATTTTCAATGGTGTATCTTTTAAATATCCAGGTACTACTCGAAATATTCTCGAAGATATAGACCTGATAATTCCGCAAGGTAAAACAACTGCTATTGTGGGCTCAAGCGGAAGTGGTAAAACTACAATTCTTAAATTATTGCTTAAATTCTACCAGCCACATAAAGGACAAATTGTTGTAGGTAATACTTATCTCAATAGCATAAATCATAATTTTTGGAGAAGTAAATGTGGCGTAGTTTTGCAAGATGGATTTGTTTTTTCGGATACAATTGCTCGTAATATCGCCGTGGGTGAAGATTTTGTAGATTTACACCGACTCAATCATGCAGTCCATATTGCCAATATTATTGATTTTATCGAAAGTCTTCCGCTTGGTTACAGTACAAAAATCGGAGCAGAAGGCAATGGGCTAAGCCAAGGTCAGAAACAACGATTACTTTTGGCTCGTGCAGTTTATAAAAATCCTGAATACATATTTTTAGATGAAGCAACAAATGCACTCGATGCCAATAATGAGAAAGTAATCATGCAGAATCTTGATGAGTTTTTTGTAGGTCGAACAGTCGTTGTGGTGGCTCACCGCCTGAGTACCGTCAAAAATGCCGACCAAATCATCGTACTTGATAGAGGTAGAATCGTTGAGAAAGGCACTCACGAATATCTGACCTCACTTCGGGGGAATTATTACGCCTTAGTGAAAAACCAATTAGAACTCGGAGCTTAAATTTATGAATAAACCAGTAAATGATAAAGTATATCGTGAGTTACGGAGCGATTCGGTGCAAGAGATACTCAGTTATCGTCCTGTATGGTTAATCCGTTATGGTACTTCTCTGTTTTCGGTATTTTTTCTTTTACTCTTTGCTGGTACTTTTTTTATTAGTTTTCCAGACATAGTCAAAGGCACACTAAAACTTACCTCTTATGATATTCCGAAGGCAGTTGTCGCAAAATCTGGGGGTAAAATCATGAAATTATTTGTTAAAGATAACTCAAAAGTAATACCAAATCAGGTTTTAGCTTATTTAGAATCAACCGCCAACCACGATGAAGTAATTGCACTCTCGGCACAATTAGCACAAGTCGAAAACGAAATTTCGGAAGGCAATTTTGATGCTCTTACCTCTCTCCCGAAATCAAATTATATGAATCTGGGCGAACTTCAACCCAACTTTCAACAATTTCAGCAATCAAGTATTCAGTTACAAACAATGCTTTCAAATGGTTTTGGTAATCAGAAAAAAGAAATTTTGAGGAGAGAATTGCAGAACTCTAAGTATTCTGAATCGAAACTTATTGAGCAAAAACAAATTTATCAAAGAGATTATCAACTTGCCGAGAGGGAATTTGCCACTCAGCAACGCCTCGCTCGACAAGGGGTTATTTCGGCAAGTGATTTATCAAAAGAAGAAAGTAAGTTGCTGTCTAAACAGTTGGCAATCAAACAGATAGAATCTCAAATCATTAATAATCAAGCTGAGCAAAGTGCTAAAAGTAAAGAATTGCTCGAACTCGACAAAAATCTTTATGAACAGAAAAATTATGCTTTTGAAGGACTCAAAACGCTGATAAGTGCGGTCAATCAATGGAAAGCTACTCACATCCTCTATGCTCCATCGGCTGGTTATGTTTTGTTTCAATCGAATATCCAAGAAAACCAAGTTATTGCACAAAATCAAGATATATTTTATATTGGTAACGGAAAAAATAACTTGCCACTTGGACAGATTCAAATTGCACAAGATAATTTGGGGAAAGTTAAAAACGGACAGAAAGTAATCATCAAATTTAATAGTTATCCCTCCGAAGAGTTCGGTACAATAGAAGGTATTGTTTCATCAATTTCTCAAATTCCAGAAAAAGACAATACCTATTTAATTAGTGTTGGCTTACCAAATGGTTTAAAAACGAATTTTGGGAAACAGCTTAGTTTTAGAAATGGGATGTTGGCAAATGCTGATATTATTACAGAAGATAAATCGCTGGCAGCAAAGATTCTGTATCAACTAAGAAGGGCTTTTCAGAGATAATCTTGATTTTTATGAATTTATGTGTTGATATTGCAAAAGAATACTATGAACTGAACATCGAAATTCGAGAAGAAATGACGAGTATGTTTCGTTTTTTATTATTCAAAAAAAATCAGTACATCCTCAAAAAAGATGATGTTTGTAGTGGGGTTTATTTTGTAAGCAAAGGATGCTGCCGTACCTTTTTTATCAAAGACAAAAAAGATATTACGACAGCATTCCGTCTTGAAAACAACATCGTTTGCTCAATCAATAGCTATATTACACAATCCCCATCCGAAGAGTATATTCAAGCCATCGAAGATACCGAATGTTATTTTTTGAAGTACACTGACATCAATAAACTTCTGTTGAAGTATGCCGAGTTCAATGTGTTTGTTCGGGTGGTCTATGAATCTTTATTGATTGACGAATCAAAAATGCTTAACGTCTTTCGTATGTTGAGTGCATTAGAGCGTTATGAATATTTTATGAGACACACCCCAAAAATCCTTCAAAGAGTGCCATTAGGCTACTTGGCATCATTTTTAGGAATGAGCAGAGAAACTCTAAGCAGAATGAGAGGAAAAAAAATATAAGAATCTATCATACTAAACCTAATATGATAGATTCTACTCGGTTATTTACCTCAAATTATTGGCCAGTAGAAGTTGTGAATTTTGGTTTGCAACTTGTAGTCGGAGGCTTGCAAGTTGGCGGAGGAGTACAAGTTTTAGGTGGTGTGTAACAATTGTTTGGTTTTGGCTGACAATTATATGTGTTCTTAGAATATCCCCACCAAGAGAATAAACCAAATGTACCACCTTTTACTTCTTCTGAATTAACGATTTCGTCTGATGAAAAACTGTCTAATGATTTCATGATAATTTTTATTTTTAGATTCACTCAAAAATTTATAAAGTACTCAATAGCAACTAAGTAAATGAGTTTGATTCTCAACTATTTTTAAAAACTTGTGTGAAATATATTATTGGTGTGATTTTTGCAAGTCTTTTATTACAGTACTCAAACTTTTGGCATGAGTACTGTAATAATTAGTCAACTAATTCTAAGTCGTTATCTGAGTCCGATTGGGCTTAAATAATGTCGCTTTGAAACCAATATAAATTCTTAGCATTTTCCGAAAGAAAAACTAAAAGAGAATTTGATTACAGGTTTACAAACTGGTGCCGGTGTACAATTAGCTGGGGGACAAGGATTTGAGTACCCTCCTGTGTTGCACGATGGCGGTGGAGGCGTATAGCAAGGATTTGGAGCCGGTGTGTAGCATTTATTTTTTGTCAATAAAGACAATAATCCAAATGTACCACCTTTCACATCTTCTGAGTTTTGTACCTCAAAAGACGAAAAATTGTCAAGAGTTTTCATTCAATAGTTAGATTTATAAGGTTCACAATTCTTAGCTATCTTTTCACTCAATAGTGATAACTAAGATACTCCAACAAAAATAATACTGTTTAAGTACAAAGTCAATTCACTTTGTACCATTTTGACTTATATCAAAAAAAAAGATATTGTTATTAAACGGCATAGTTTTTGCTTAAATTTTAAACAAAAAGAGAAGAATTCAGGCAAGTCATTACCATTTTAAAGGTATTTGGTTAAGCTTGTTGTAAACCCTGTGCTATCCTTCTCAAAGGTTCGTTTTTGTATCTATAAATACCTCCATGAAACAATCTATATTATATTATAGCATACTGTTTACTTTATGGATTTCATTTGTTACTGCACAATCTACAAAAACACTAACACTCCAAGATTGTATTGCAAAAGCCATTGCTAATAACTTACAATCAAAACAAGACCGTTTGAAAACCCAAGAAAGTCAGACTCGTCTATCTTCTACAAAGTACAGAAAGCTACCTACTGTTGATGGTTCTTTGGCTCAGAATTTTGCCACTGGTCGTATCATTGACCCATTTACAAATATTATTACAAATCAGAATACCAATTATCAAAATTGGGGTATTAGTTCATCGGTTTTGTTGTATGATGGAGGTCAGTTTCAGAATAATCTAAAAACAAATGATTTAGAAATCAAATTGAATCAGCATGGGCAAAGTCTTACTGAAGAAAACATCAAACTAAAAGTCATTGAACTGTTTTTTAAAATATTAAATTCCAAAGAGCAATTAGAGAGTATTATTAAACAATCTGAAAATTCTAAAATACAATACCGGAGGTTTGAGGTTTTATCGAAAGAAGGTGTTGCTTCAAAATCGGCTTTGCTTGATTTACAAGCCCAGATAGCAGGCGAAGAACTCACGATTGCCAATGCTGAGAGTGCCTTAGATTATGCTAAAACCGAATTGATTCAATTGATAAATGATGGTTCTACAAAAATCGAAATTGATTCAAAACCATTTGTACAAACCAAAATAGAAGATTACAAATATCCTCTCAATGCTATTATTCAGCAAGCAATTAATAGCCAGCCTGATGTAAATATTGCCAGAACACAAATCGAAATCTCAAAGGTAGGAGTTCAGTTGGCACAGCTTTCTAATAGACCAAGTATCTTTGCGAACCTAAATGTAGGAACAAATTATTCGAGTGCAGCACCCTCTCAACAGTTTATTGCAGATGGAAAACCTTCGAACATCGTTGAGATAAAATCAAACGATTTTGTGATGATAAACGGGCAGCGACAAAACGTGGTTAGGCTTAATGAGGTGCCAAGTGGAAAATTTAGACAATTAGGGTATTTTGGACAATTAGGTTATAATTTAAGTGGGATTTTGGGCGTAAATTTGCGTGTACCAATTTTTAATGCATTTGATACCAGAATCCGAACTCAACAAGCTAACTTGACCCGTTTGAGAGCCGAAAATGAGTTTTCGATTATACAACAACAGCTCAAAAATACGGTTGAGTTGGCATTTAAGAATATGCAAGCGGCTTATCGTCAGTATCAGCTTACGACACGACAACTATCGGTTTTAGAAGCAGCTTTTGAGCTTACTAAAAAACGTTTTGAAGAGGGGGATATGAATTCGCTCGAATATACGATTGCAAAAAACAATATTGATAAGGTCCGGATTGATTTGATTCAGGCAAAATATAATTATATTTTTCGAACTAAAATCTTAGACTTCTATGCTGACCGAATTTAGAACAGCGTATGTGGTATTTGCCAAGACGGTACTATAATTTCTGATTTCGAGTATTTGTGTGATTGATTCGAGTAATAACATAAACGAACTTGTTTTAAGAAATTCGGAAGAATCCTCTATCCAATCCATTACCCAGCTTTGGGTGTCTTCATCTTTTTCGATTGATTGAATCTCCTTGAAAAAAACGATAAGTTGAGCTTGTGCTTGGTCGACTGTGTTATTAAAAAGCTTTGCTAATTCATTTAAAATTTGATTTTTATTGGCTCGAATAAGTGCTATAAAACTGAGCTGAATCGCCAAATTGATTCGGTTTTTTTCTTCAATAAAAAAAGCGTTATAATTTAATGCCGAAATAATGGTATTTGATAATTGGCAAATAAAATTGTGAAAAAATTCGTTTTGTATAATGAAATCTGAATGAGATTGAATATTTGAGAAACGATAAACCGAGTTTTGCGGTGCGTTATCAAACAATGGGTCTTGCGATTCGGTTTCTGCGAATATTGGTAGCTGTTTTACAAATTCTTCAAGGTCAGATAATTGATTTGTAGAAATTTCTCTTGAAAAAACTTTTAGATGAGAGCCTCTCTCTGAACTAAAAAAGAAGAAAAATTGAGAGGGTCCAAATACCTCTTTGACTAACTTCAATGTCGGTTTCCAATTTTGTTTCTCCGTAAAAATGGCTATTCCCTCAAAATGATAGGCCGTAAATAATGTTTTCATGACAATATGATAGGATTTTGGTAATCAAAATTTTTATAAACAACACCTTTACCAAACCCATCTGGATTAATTATTTTGGGGATAATCGCCCGATTATCAAAGTATATTTTTTTATTTTTTAATTGGGAGTAGAAATGGATTAAATCAATTCGTAGGTTTTCATCCGTAATCTCTTGGAAATTCCTAAAATCATCAGGCTGATAAATGCTTGTTGTAGTAGTGTTTTCGATGATTGTATATCTATTCAAAACCTCTATCGGTAGTATTTTTTTATTGTTATTATCCTTAAAATCGAATATACTGTCTTTGATTTTGATAGATTCAAAACTGCCATCTTTGTATATAAAATGCAATCGAGCTTGATTAAAACTGACTTTTTCGGAAAAAATCGTAGCGATTTGATTAAAAAAACGTTCATTTTTGATTCTTTCATTTGTATCGTGTGTAATTACCCTCAAAAACGCCGAATCGTCATAATTTACCTCAACTCTTTTTAAATTTCTAATTCGATTTTTGAAATCAGTATCTTCAAATCCATAACCTTCGATAGCTTCATCATAACCATTTACTTGATAAAAATCTTCTTTTGTGAATGCAATCTTTCCAAAAGTATCAGATAGGGCATTTGGATGAGGACAAACATAGCTGTTTTTATTGCGGCTGAATACATTTCGTAGAAACAAAACAAAGCCATCACCTACAAAATTATCAGCATCGAGATTTACCAAAATATTCCCTTCAGCAAGTCTGAAAACCATGTTTCGAGAATGACTACGATTATAGAATTGTGGCTCAGAAGTACGAAAATAAACGACTTTCTGACTAAATTTTGAGATATTGTCTCGCATCCAGTTTTCTAAGCCATCGTTCGAATTATAATCCAAGATAATAAACTCAATATCTATCTCACTTTGATAATGTGACAAATTACCTATCAGCGTTTCCTGCAGGTGATAAAGCCGATTCATCACGGTTGTGCAAAAAGAGATTTTCATGAACTTTATAAGGTTACTCAATAGATATTTATGCAAAAAGCCACGTTTTATGCGTGGCTTTTGACTTATTTTTGAATTTGATTAATCCTGGAACCATTTGAAACCGAATATACGACCACCCGATGCACAACGGTTGCAGTCGTTAGAATCGCCCATTTCTAAGACAGTATCACAATGAATATGTTGATTGCGGCGTGGAACTGCCCTTTGGGTTGGATTTCCACCAGCTTTTTCTGCCAACATTTTTTGGGTTAAGCGTACACGCTCTGTTGCTACATTTTTACGGAGTTGCTCGTCTTTTTCAATATCGAAATAAACTGTACCATCCACAATAGTTTTTTCTGGGCGTGCATAAATCGAAAGCGGATTGTTATTCCAAAGTACAACATCGGCATCTTTACCAACTTTTATACTTCCCATTCTATTGTCGAGGTGGAGCATTTTGGCAGGATTAAGCGTTACTGTTTTCCACGCTTCTTCTTCGGATAATCCTCCATAAAGCACAGTTTTAGCTGCCTCTTGGTTGAGTCTTCTTGCCATTTCGGCATCGTCAGAGTTAATAGCAGTCGTTACACCGATTTTTGTAAGAATTGCGGCATTGTACGGAATCGCCTCTTTGACCTCCATTTTATAAGCCCACCAGTCTGCAAAAGACGAAGCACTTACGCCGTGTTCTTTCATTTTATCGGCAACTTTGTAGCCTTCCAAAATATGTGTAAATGTATTAACCTTGAAGTTAAACTTCTCGGCTACTTTCATCAACATATTAATCTCAGATTGTACATAACTATGGCAAGTGATAAAACGTTTGTTATTCAGAATCTCTACCAAAGCATCGAGTTCTAAATCTTTTTTAGGAGGTGTAACACCTGTTTTATTTGCAAGAGTATTATAATTTTTCCATTCCTGTTCGTATTCTTTGGCACGCTGAAAAGCATCCATAAATACTTGTTCAACGCCCATTCTGGTATTTGGAAAACGCCCCGAAGGCTGTGCCGCACTCGATTGTTTTACGTTTTCGCCCAAGGCAAATTTGATAAAACCATCTGCATTTTTGATTTTCAATTCTTCGGGTGCTTCGCCCCATTTAAACTTCACGAGTGCCGATTGTCCACCGATACAGTCGGCAGAACCATGAAGCAATTGTGCCGAAGTTGTACCACCTGCCAATTGGCGATAAATATTAGCATCTTCGGAGTTGATAACATCCCCTTGACGAACCTCAGAAGAAACCGTCTGAACTTCGTTGATAGAAAACAATGCAACGTGTGAATGTTCGTCAAAAATACCATTTGTAAGGTGTTTGCCAGTACCATCAATAACTTTTGCACCAGTTACTGAAAGATTCTTGCCAACTTGAGCAATCTTGCCATTCTGAATCAAAACATCAGTATTTTGTACAATTCCTTCTTTTTCGTTTGTCCAAACCGTTGCGTTTTTGATAAGCATGGTTTCTTGCGTAGGCTTAGTTTCGCTACCAAATGCTGCAAACGGGAATAACAATTTACCTACTTGCGGTACTTTTGGTTTTGTGGTATCAGCTTTTGCGGTTTCGGGTTTGGCCGCTTCTTTGAATGTTGCTACAAACTTAGCGTCAGAGCCATTGCCCAAAACACCTTCACCTTTGATGTTTTTGCCATCATAATAAGTGCTGAAACGAGAATCTTGGGTTTCTTTTTTATCTAATTTGGTGCTAATCGTAAATAAATCAAGCTGACGAGTAACTTTTGGCGTAAACTTGGTAGAATCGTTTACGATTATCTGATATTCAGGTTTGTCTAATTTGCCCGTAATATTTAGTTTTAAGCCTGTTTTAGCCCCGATTGTTAAATCATACATTCCACGAATATCTGTTATATTCATATCGTTTATGATGTATCTTTTACCCTGAATCCAGTTTTCGTAGATTACATTGTCTTTACTGAAAAGATTATCTGATGTAATTATAAAATTGGCTACCATACCCTTTTTAAGGCTACCAACCATGTTTTCTACTTTTAATAATTTTGCTGGGGTTGTTGTCAAGGCTTCGAGAGCCTTACTTTCTGAAAGACCGTATTCGATTGCTTTTCTGAGATTAACCCAAAAATCGGCTTTGTTACGAATACTCGCCGAAGTCAGTGCAAAGTTGATACCTGCTTTCGACAGAAGACCAGCATTTGCGGGTGCCATTTCCCAACTTTTCATTTCGGTTAGCGTAACTGAACTCGCATCTATTGGGTCTTCTACATCATACGCAGCAGGAAAATTCAACGGTACAATAAAAGAAGCATTTGTAGCTTTTACTTCGTCAATTCGTTGGTATTCATCTCCGCCCGTTTTGATAATATATTGTATGCCAAATTCGTCACCGATTTTATCCCCACGTAAAATTGCTAATTTATCAGTTGCTTCATAAATCTGAGGAAGCGATAATAATTCATTTAATGCCTCTAACGAAAGGTTTTTTTCTTTCTTGATACCACCTTTTTTATACCAGTCAGCATCATAGTAAGTCTGACGAAGCAAAGCCACCGAACCCATCATTGAGACAGGGTAAGATTGGGTCGAAGAACCTTTGTTCAAAGAATAATGCGACGAAACTTTACCTTTTAAGATTAATTCATGCTCTTTGCCATCGCCAAAAGTAACAAGTGCCGAGCTACCTCTTACGATTCCGTCTGGGTGATGAATCAACGCTGTACCAAAACCTGCTTTACGCATTTCATCGGCTTTTTTGGCATCAGCCTTGAACTCGGCAGTGGCATCAAACTCTGGTTTTATGGCTTGGTTCCAATCATAAGCACCCACTTTTTTAGAATCAAATTGGGCAGCACCACCAAAACCTCTTCCACCTTGTGGACGTTGGATTTCAGGAAGCCCATAGTCAGAGTAAATATCTATCAACGAAGGGTAAATTCTTTTACCTTTTAGGTCGAATACTACCGTACCTGCAGGTATTACAAAATCTTTCCCGACGTTTTCGATGATTCCGTTTTTTACATAAATAGTAGCATTCTCTATTGTTGTTTGGGCATCTACCACAATTGTAGCATTCTTAAATGCAAATTGTGCTTGACGCTCGTCTGCTACACCATTTTTTTGAAAAGTTACTTGAGAAAATCCTGCCGAATAAAATATTAGCAGTGTTAATGAAAGAATAGGTTTGATGAAGTTTCGGATGAAGATGTTTTTCATAGATATGGTTTTAAATTCTATTGTGCGAATATGGTGATTTTCTGATAAACGTCAAAATAAATGCGACAAAGCCAATTGATTTGGTGTATCTAAAACAGGTATTTTTACCTGTTTTTGTGTTTAGTCAATCTCCTAATTTTGAACCTTCAACTTGTTAGCCATAATAACACAGTACGTCTATTTTTTATATGGGATAGTAGCTACTCAAAACTACACAACTATTTTATTTAATATAAAAAAAGCAATTGCCATTGAGTGAATCTAAATATGGTCATCTATTGAAAAATCTAAGTCTTTAAAATTTTACATATCACATTTTCATGGTCTATTGTTATACCACTTTTTGATTCAGAAAGTGGTATTTTTTGTTTTGAATGAACTTTTTTAAGATTTTTGCGTCTTAATTGTATTTACTACGATATTAGATTGGCAAGAATTTACGATAAAGATAGAGCTATAAAACTGATGAATTTTTTTGGTGCCGAAGGGCTACCATTTATTTTCATCATTGATTTTGATTGTAAGCATTCAATTATACTTCCGTTGAGTGAAATAGACAATACGGAGATTCGATTTAGTACAGAAGAATTTAGTGATAAATGTTCAGAAAAACAAGATTTTGAGCTTCACAAAGACCCAATTTCGTTCTCGGTTTATAAAAAATCTTTTGATTTTGTTCATCAAAATATCATCAGTGGCAATAGTTTTCTCACAAATCTAACGTGTGCGACAACTATAGAAACCAATCTGGGCTTAAATCAAATTTATGAGATAAGCCATGCAAAATATCGGCTTTGGCTAAAAGATAAATTTGTTTGTTTTTCGCCCGAAATATTCGCCAAAATTGATGAAAATGGCAAAATTTCTTCATTCCCGATGAAAGGCACAATAGATGCCACAAATCCAGATGCGGAGTCCATTTTGCTAAATGACCGCAAAGAACTTTACGAACACACCACCATTGTAGATTTGATACGGAATGATGTGAGTAGGGTTGCAGATAAAGTTTGGGTCGAAAAGTTTAGATATATAGACCGAATCAAGAGGCACGATGGGGGCGAATTATTACAAGTGAGTTCGACCGTTAGTGGATTGTTAGCTAAAAATTGGAAAGAAAATTTAGGCGAAATCTTCTTTAATATGTTACCTGCTGGTTCGATTACGGGGGCACCCAAAAACAAAACTTTTGAGATTGTCAAGCAGGCCGAAAGAATGATGGGTATCGAAAATCGAGATTTTTATACTGGAATTTTTGGCGTTTTTGATGGACAGACCGTTGATTCGGGTGTTTTGATTCGATTTATCGAGCAAACAAACAGTGGATTGGTATTTAAAAGCGGAGGCGGGATTACCTTTGCAAGCGATGCCGAAAAAGAATATAACGAAATGATTCAGAAAATATATGTCCCTACTTTTCGAGACAATCAAATGTCAAAACCGTCAGCTTCACAATCTCGATTACCACAATCGGCGTATTGAACATTCGCTAAAAGAATTATTTGGGATTTCGACAACTTTCGATTTGAGTACCAAAATCTTGATTCCCAAAACTATCAATCATGGGCTTTATCGTTGTAAGGTAAGTTATACGCATGAAATCGAAAAAATTGATTTTTTTGAATACGAACTAAAACACCCGACCAAAATCAAAATCATTGAAAATACGTCGGTTAATTATAGTTTTAAATACGAAAATCGAGAAATGTTTAGTCAATTATTAAAACAAAATATAGGTTTTGATGATGTGATAATTTCACAAAATGGCTTCTTGACCGATGCAGCGTTCTCTAATTTAGCACTTTGGAATGGTGCTTATTGGGCAACTCCAAAAACGTATCTGCTGAAAGGGACTAAGAGAGGGCATTTGATTGATAATCAACAACTTGTGCAAGAAGAAGTTACGGTTAAGAGCCTATCGAAATATTCTCAAATCGCTTTTATAAACGCCATGCGAGACCTCGAGACTCATTATTTTTTTAAATTGGTTAATGAATCTGAAATCGAACTATGGAGATAGACAGAAAAACGTGGATAAAATTCTACAACGAACGTTGGCTTTGGCATGATATTGGTTTTGAAATTAGAAGATAAACTTTAATTTTTTCACCATGAACCTCAAGAAAACCCTTATTGCAGTTATAGCGATGTTTTGGATGTTAGAGACGGCATCGGCAGGCACAAATATTGCAAAACCCGAAATCAAGTATAATAGTAAGCGTTTTGCAGTTAAATTTGATGCAAACGATGTCAAGTTGCTCGAAGTCGAAATCAGAGATTCTTTCGATAATCTTCTTTATAGCACTAAGTACTACGATGTTACAAATTTTGAAAAAACATATAATATCAGCCAATTATCAAAAGGCAAATACTTTATAACTGTAAAGGCAGATGGTAAAATCTACCGTGATGTTATCAAAGTCAAAAGATTGAGATTCTGATATTTTATCCAGATATTTTTGAGAACTTTCCAAAATAGCCAACTTGGTTAATTGGAAAGTTCTTTTTTTATACCCTATTTTGTACACCACTAAACAATCAAATATGAAAAGCACTATATCAAAGGTCTGGGCAGCGTTGGTATTTCTTTATATTGTCTGGGGGACAACCTACCTCGGTATTCAGTATTTGGTTGGTAATATTCCGCCTATTTTTGCTTCGGGCATCCGTAATTTTTTGGCTGGATTGATTTTATTTTTAATTGCGATTTTTACAACCAAATTTGAGTTTCCAGATATAAAAACATGGATTTGGTCTGGATTAGCAGGAATCCTGATGCTGAGTGCCGGCAATGGTTTTCTTACTGTAGCCATCCAGTGGGTGCCGTCGGGTTATGCGTCGCTTTTTCCGGCAATCATACCTGTCTGGATTGTGGTTTTACAATGGTTTTTCGATAAAAAATCGCCTTCATATCGAGTACTTTTGGGGTGTTTGGCAGGTATAATTGGCGTAGGGCTATTGGTCAATCTCAGTAGTTTTGCTCTAAAAGGATACGAACAATTCTTTGTAAAAGGGGTTATTTTTTTGATAATTGCGACATTGAGTTGGAGCTTTGGTGTGATAGTAGCAATCAAGAAAATTACATCGCCCAACGTAGTAGTAGTGGCGAGTGTCCAGATGATTGTGGGTGGTGCTATCTCATTGATAACCAGCGGCTTAATGGGTGAGTTCTCTATGGTTGAACCATCCAAATTTACACCACAATTACTCATGGCATTTGCATATTTGTTGTTTGTGGCAGCGATTTCGGGGTATTTAGTTTTCAATTGGGTTTCGAGAAAAGCATCGCCTACCTTGGTTGCTACTTACAATTACGTCAATCCATTAGTAGCCATAAGCCTTGGCGTTTTCTTAAATAATGAATCCGTAAACCTTCAATTTCTTTTTGCAGCTATTGCAATTATTCTGGCTGTAATTTTGATAACGACAGATAAAAATAAAGGGTAAGCCGTAAAACTTACCCTCGTAAATATCAGAAAATGCCTACATTTTATACTTCATTCAAAATACTTTCGAGCCTAATACTAACAGCTCGTTTGTGAGCATCGAGAGATTCGGCTTCAGCCATTACCTCGACCGTTTTTCCGATATGTTGGATACCAACTTTTGAGATATGTTGGTACGTGATTTTCTTAACAAAACTATCAACCGAAACTCCACTGTATGCTTTTGCATAGCCATTAGTTGGCAATGTATGATTTGTGCCAGAGGCGTAATCTCCACATGATTCGGGGGTGTAATTACCCAAAAATACCGAACCCGCATTGATGATTTTTTCGGAAACATTTTCAAAATCTTCTACCGAAAGTATCAAATGTTCGGGAGCATAGGTATTTATCATTTCGATACATTCTTCTTGGCTTTCAAGTAAGACAATCCGAGAGTTTTCGATTGCTTTTTCTGCAATTTCCTTTCTTGGAAGCCTATTTAATTGACCAGAAACGGCTAAATTAACAGCCGAAACTAATTTTTTTGAGGTTGTAACAAGTAATGTTTGGCTGTCAATCCCATGTTCGGCTTGCGAAAGCAAATCTGCTGCAATAAACGACGGAACTGCACTATCATCTGCCATGATGGCAACTTCCGAAGGTCCCGCAGGCATATCAATCGCCACACCTTCTTTGCTCAACAATTGTTTGGCGGCTGTAACATACTGATTGCCAGGGCCGAAAATCTTGTAAACTTGCGGAATCGTCTCTGTCCCATAAGCCATTGCCGCAATGGCTTGGGCTCCACCGATTCGGAATATTTTAGTAACACCAACTAATTTTGCAGCATAATAAATAGCTGGATGGTTGGATGGCGAGCATAATATAACCTCTTGACTACCAGCGATTTGTGCAGGAATTCCCAACATCAAAACCGTTGAGAATAAAGGTGCGGTGCCGCCAGGTATATAAAAACCTACTTTCTGGATTGCAACGCTTTTTCGCCAACAACGAACACCGCTCATGGTTTCTACGACTGTAGGTTCTTGCAGTTGTCCCTTATGAAAAGTAAAAATATTATTATAGGCGGTTTTTATAGCAGTTTTTAATTCGTCAGATAATTGATTTTCGGCTTCGTCAATTTCTGATTGAGGCACACCAAAACTGTCAATGTTTAGCTTATCAAATTTTAAAGCATATTCTTTTAATGCTTTATCGCCATTTGATTTTACATTTTCGAGAATCGGTAATACCGCTTTTTCAATTTCGGCAATTTCTTGGGTAGGTCTTGCCAAAATTGATTTCCATTCGGATTTATTTGGAAAACTGATAATTTGCATTCAAAATTAATTTTAATGAACGATACAAACAACTTACAAAGCCATTCTACAAATTAATAAATCATTTTTTCTATCGGAATTACCAAAATCCCTTGGGCTCCTGCGGCACGAATCGCCTCGATATTCTCCCAAAAATCATTTTCTTCTAAAACCGAATGCACCGAACTCCAACCTTGTTCGGCTAATGGAACAACAGTTGGGCTTTTCATGCCAGGAAGCATGCTGATTATGTTATTTAGTTTTTCGTTCGGAGCATTGAGCAAAATATATTTATGATTTTGTGCTTTTTGTACTGCCTCTATTCTGAAAAGCAGTTTTTCAAGTATTTTGTTTTTATCTTTTGATAATTTTTTGTGAGCAATCAATACTGCTTCGGAGCGATAAATTACCTCAACTTCTTTTAAACCATTGCTTAGTAGGGTACTACCCGAACTCACAATATCGCAAACCGCATCGGCAAGACCAATACTCGGAGCAATCTCAACTGAGCCACTGATTTCATGAATATCACCTTTTATGCCTTTTTCTTTTAAGAAATTCCCCAAAATTCTTGGGTATGAGGTAGCAAAAGATTTTCCTTGTAAATCCTGTATCCCTTTGTATTCGATTGTTCTCGGAATCGCTATCGAAAGACGACATTTTGAGAAGCCCAACCGATGACTGATTTCAACTTTACGATTAGATTCGGTATAAACGTTTTCGCCGACAATACCAATATCGGCTACGCCATCTTCGACATAGCCTGGAATATCATCGTCTCTTAAAAATAAAAATTCGGCTGGAAAATTTGAAGAAAGTGTTTTGAGTTTACCAGTCCCGCTTTCAAATTTGATGCCGCACTCTTTAAATAATCTAAATGAGTCTTCGCTTAATCTACCAGATTTTTGTACCGCAATTCTTAAAACTTGACTCTCTGTAATATCAGACATAATCGGTTTGTAGCTTTTTTATATTATTCGCAAAGTTAAGAACTATTAGTTTTTATTCATAGCCAAATACCTTTATTTGTATATCGAATATTCTGTATAAAAAAAACTTTCAAAATATTTTGAAAGTTAAATACAACTTTATACCTTAGCATCGTTTAAGGCTTCCCTAATTATATTACGTAACTCGAAGAGGTAAAATGAAAAAAGATTTACAACTCCAACAGCTTACACCAAAGGCTGTTGTTTCAGACCGTATGAAAAGATTTTTATCTTTTTTAGTGGTTGCTGCTGTTTGCTTAATAGCAATATTTAGCTGATTGATTGCCAAGAGTTTGAGCCTTCAAATTCTTGGCAATTTTAGTTAAAATAATTAATTGAAGCCTTCAAATATTTTTTAACATTCTCAATAAACATAATGAAAAACCTATTAATCTCAATCCTGACTCTTTTTACAATCTCTTTGGCAGTTGCACAAAGTAATTTTGTAAAAGAAAATTATACTAAATACGAATTTAAGATTCCGATGCGTGATGGAGTCAAGCTGCATACGAATGTGTATGTGCCGAAAGATATTTCTGAAAATAATAAATACCCATTTATGATGCAACGTACATGCTACAGTGTTGCACCTTATGGAGAAGATAAATACCCAAATAGATTAGGACCTTCACAATTTTTAATGAAAGATAAATATATTTTTGTTTATCAAGATGTACGTGGGCGTTGGATGTCGGAAGGAACATGGACAAACATGACCCCAAATAACCCCGGCAATGGTGCTGAAGTAGCAATTGATGAAAGTTCGGATACGTATGATACCATCGAATGGTTATTAAAAAATATACCAAACAATAACGGAAAGTTTGGGCAATGGGGAATTTCATACCCTGGTTTTTATACAATTGCAGGGGCTGTTGATGCTCACCCAGCTTTGAGGGCATCGTCGCCGCAAGCACCTGTTTCTGATTTCTTTTTTGATGATTTTCACCATAACGGAGCATTTATTCAAGCCTATTTATTTACTTTTCCAGTTTTCGGGATTCAACATTCTGGTCCAACCCCCAATGCTTGGTACAATAGCCAAATGATAGATACAAAAACAAAAGACGGTTATCAGTTTCAACTTGATTTAGGCCCTTTGAAGAATGTTCAGCAATATTATAAAGATAATTTTTATTGGCAAGAGACCGTCGAGCATCCAAATTATGATGAGTTTTGGCAAAAAAGGAGTATTGTACCGCATTTAAAGAACGTTAATCATGCGGTGATGACTGTGGGTGGCTGGTTCGATGCCGAAGATTCGTACGGGCCATTGACAATTTACAAAACTCTCGAAAAAAATAATCCTAATACAAATAACACACTTGTAATGGGGCCTTTTGGGCATGGAAGATGGTCGCAAGAAACAGGGCATACGCTTCATTCAAATGTTTATTTTGGCGATAGTATTGCAACATTCTATCAAAAAGAGATAGAATATACTTTTTTTAATCATTATTTAAAAGGTGCTGCCGATGGTAAAACTGGCTTGCCCGAAGCGTATTTGTTTGATACTGGAAAAAAAGATTGGAGAAAATTTGATAAATATCCATCACCAATTGCTTCAAAACAAACCTTGTTTCTGAATCCAAATGGTAAATTGGATGATACTAAACCAACAAAAATTACATTTTCAGAATATATCAGCGACCCTGCAAAACCTGTTCCTTACAGCGAAGACTTACCTTCAATGCTTGGGTTTACGCCATTCAATTATATGTCTGAAGACCAACGCTTTGCGGCGAAACGTCCAGATGTTTTGGTGTTTCAGTCTGATATATTGACCGAAGATATGACACTCACTGGCGATATTTTGACAAAACTTAAAGTCAGTACAACAGGTACAGATGCAGATTGGGTTGTAAAATTGATTGATGTATATCCTGGCAATGAGCCAAATCACCCGTATATGCCAGACAAAAAAATCATAATGGCGAATTATCACCAAATGGTTAGGAGCGAGGTGATGCGTGGAAGATTCAGGAACAGTTTTGAGAAGCCTCAACCATTTGTATCAAACCAAAAAACCGATGTTAATTTCAAATTACAAGATGTTTTGCATACCTTCAAAAAAGGGCATCGTATTCAAATTCAGGTGCAGAGTACTTGGTTTCCATTGATTGATAGAAACCCTCAAAAATTTGTACCAAATATCTTTAAAGCCGAAGAAAAAGACTTTATCAAAGCCATTCACAAAGTATATAGCGATTCGTCGATTGAAATTAGTGTGTTAAAATAGTATAGAATTTTCAAATTGTTAATCAATTGATTATAAGGTGTTTATAATAAAAAAAATATTTCCTAAAATGCTGGATTTAGAAAATTGTATAGAAACATTGTCTGTTAAATGATACCGCTTGATAGTTTTTTGGCATGGTATTTGGGTTTAGGTTTAACAAATGTTCGTGATTAAGAAAATAGTAACCCAAAAATTTATTGCACAGATGAAAAAACTCGTATTGACAGTAGCTTTGATTAACTTCGGATTATTAACACAAGCCCAAGGGTTAATTAAGCCAATCAGTCAGCAAATCAACACTAAAGAGCATAGAGAATATGCTTTATCGGTCAGCGGAGATGGTAAAACTTGTGTATTTGCACAAGAACGCCAAAATGAAACACGTTTGTTAATGAGTACTCGTAGTAATGTTGATGCAGAATGGGGAACTCCTATACCGATTCAATCAATTAATTCGGTTTTGAAAGGTAAGGTTTCGTCAACAACTTTGACTTATGATGGCAAGACGCTATTTTTTGATGCACTGCTTCCGAATGGAATGGGGGAGAAAGACATCTACTTAGCCCAGCGTAATGGTGAAACATGGAGCGAGCCTAAGAATGCTGGTGAGCCTTTGAATACTACAATGCACGAAGGTAGCCCGAGTATTTCGCAAGATGGCAAAACATTATATTTTGTAAGAGAAAAGTTTGAAAAATACGGAAACGAACCTTGCTATACTATTTGGGTGGCGAATCGTACCGAAGATGGTGGCTGGACAAATTTTGATAGATTACCAGAGCCAATTAATGCAGAATGTGAAAAAGCATCGTTTATCATGCCGGACAATCGTACTTTGATTTTCAGCTCTTTGCGTCCTGGTGGTAGGGGTGGTTTTGATTTTTATCAAACCGAATTGCAAGAAGACGGCTCTTGGACTTTTCCGAAAGACATGGATTTTGTCAATACCGATAAAAACGAAGAATATTTAGTAGTATCGGGCAATAGCGATAAAATTTATCTTGAAATAAGAGGAGATATTTACGAAATGCCTCTTCCGAATAGCTTTAGAGGCACTCGTAGTATTCCGGTTAGCCTAACAGTCATTGATGCAATTACTAAACAGCCGATTGATGCAAAGCTAACAACTGCCCTAAATAGTAAGACTTCACTGAATTTTACTGCAAAGAATGGTGTTTCGGCTTTTCAACTTAAAGCTGGCAACGAATACACAGTAGCTTGTGCAGCCAACGGTTACGGAAAGCAAGAAATTAAAATAAACTTGGTAGAAAACAGTGATGGAACGATTCAGAATACCATCGAAATGATGCCAATGCGTATGACATATAAGTTTAATGTTGTAAGTTCTAATGGCTCGGTAATCAGAGATACTAAATACAAAATGCTTGATTTAAAAACCAATCAACCAATGACAGTTGATGCCAATGGGGCTGTAAATCTACATTTTGGAGGCTTATATGCAGTTAGTGTGATTGCACCAGGTTTTGAGCCATATTCAGAGCAATTCACGACAGATACCAAAGATTCTGAGGTGAAATTTGTCAAAAGTATTGTTTTGAGTGGTAAAGATGAGAATTTAGTTGTAACAAAGACAGTAGCAACACCACCTACCCAAAAAACGGTTGTGGCTAAGATTCCAGAGGCTAACACAGCCGCTGCCGAATACAAAGCTGCACCAGCACCAGATTTCTCGAAACCAGCAGAGACCTTCCGCCTTAAATCAGACCCCAGTGTAGTTTATGAAACCAAAAAGATTTATACTTTAAATGATGTTTATTTTGACGTAAACTCAAATGTTATCAAATCTGAATATTATATTGACATCAATCGTTTGGTCGAATTGATGACATTAAATCCTAAATTAAATGTTCAGTTGGCGGGTTATTCGGATACATCAGGAGATGCTAACTATAACCAAAAACTTTCAGAACGCCGTGCTAAATCTTGTGCAGATTATTTATCTCGTTCGGGAATCGAAAATTTGAAGATTTTGGTTCAAGGATTTGGCGAAAACGAAGTTATTACAGACCAAAATGGTCGTGAAGATAAATCAAAGAGTCGAAGGGTAAGATTCATCGTGTATTGAAATCATAAAAATCGAGGTCATTGACCTCGATTTTTTTCTTTATACAAACTACGCCACGCTTTTAGCATGGCTTTTTTTGTTTAGATTTGTAGGAGTCAAATAATTTTTATAATGAAGAAAATTCTTTTTGCGGTTTTAGCTTTTTTCTCTACAACTGTATATTCTCAAAAACTCTCAAAAGAGCAAATTGAAAAATATTTAGATGGTTTAAAACAGGAACAGATTTTATCTGAATTTGGAAAAGATGCACTTTTTAAAATTATGACCGATGAAAAAGGTAATTTTTTGAGTGCATTAACACAAAATCCAGCTTTGACTCCTCGAAATAATAGTTTTATATCTTTTCCGGATTCGTTATCGCAATCCAAACAAGTTATTCTTTTTTATTTAGGAATAATGGATTTGCTCCGAAATGTAGGTTCTGCTGCCGACGAATTGATTCAGATTAGAGAAGGTGTTGAAAAAATGCTCGGCGAAAAAATGTTATTCAGAAACTATATCAGCGGCGATATTGATATAAAAAATCCAATCTCTTTTTTGCAATTATATCTAAATTTAAAAGATTCGAGAGAGCAATATTTGCAGGTTATTTTATCTTTAAAATCAATTGGATTATTAAATGAAAAGATACAGACCGAGCTATTACAATGGCTCGAAAAAGATAAATTGTTTATCATTAAAGATTTTAGTCCATTGATTTACGCAGCAAAGCAATCCTTTTTTTATGATAATTATAATTTACTGAAAGCCGAGCAGATTCAGTACTTAGATTCTTTAAAAAATGCAGATTTGTTAAATGATACAGATTATATGGAATTGGTAAACTCGTATAAACCTTTTGAATTAAAAAATAACATCGAAATTTTATCCAAAATAAAAAATTCGGTTTTGTTAGATATTAATCCGCTTCAAGCTACACGAACCGAAATTTACGAAAAGGTTTTTGCAGAAATTCAATCCGTAATGTTACCAAACCTGTACTATAGAGATTTGATAATGACAGAAACTTCAAAGCAACTAACTCCAAATCCGTATGAATTTATAACTGCTAATAACCAATTTTTGAGCTTGATGAATACTTTCAAAAAAAAATCAAAGTACTATCAACTAAGTATTCAGCTCGGAGGTCAGAAATATATTCAAAATTCTGAAACTGATTTTACGTTTGCTTATCGTCTAAAAGAATTATTACCACCCGATATTAGTATAGATTCTACCATAATAAAAGCGTACTTGCCTATTATTCAAGGGTTTACAGGGTTTGCCAATAATGATTTGCAAGTATTGAACGATTACCTTGCCGACATACACTCTAACAAAAGAATCTTTGTTTTGTCTAATGGATTTAATCCTTTTATAACCCCAAATGATACCCGAAAAGTGATTTTATTGCTCGATAAACCACAGTACTCAAAAGTCTTTCAACTAAAAAAACGCCATTATACTTTTGGACCATTTACGCTCGATAAAAAAGTTAGAAACGAAAAAGATTTAACGCTTTACAACGAAAAAAATAGCCGTGATAGTCTCCGTAATATCTTATATGGGTTTCAGTCTGCTGGGATAATTTCACAAATAACAGAAGCAGAATTAGATAAGATTATTCTAAATACTCGCCTCGAAAACTCAAATCATAATTACCCTCGGTATTTATTGAAAAGCTATATTTTACCTTTGAGAAATACTAAAATTGGCGAAGAATATCAGTTTTTTAAGAATTTTATGATGGATTTAGTGGATATTTCGGATAAAAAATTCAATCCAGAAAAACCGTATGACAATTTCGAGAAAGAATTAAAAAAAGGACCTACCGAAAAACGAGTTTTGGAGTTTGGTTTTAAAATGAGAGGAAAGAAGTATGAAAACAAATCGGAATTATACACTTTAGATGCAAACTCACCCGAAGCCCAAGACCCAAATCTTTTGAGGATGTACAGTGAAGTAAAATCTCCGATGAGTTTGATTCCAGAATATATTGGTTTGGCTAATGCCTCTTTAGTAGCAAGCAAAACCGATGGACAATTTTATGATTTGGGTGATAAGAAGATTATTTTTTTGACAGATTTTCAAAAAGAGTTTTTACAATCTAAATACCCTTCGGTTTTTACCGAATATCCGCAACTTGCCCCAACAGATATTTATAAAGAAGCAGTTTTGAGTTTTGATGGCAAAACCCTTTTTGACGCTCTCAAACGTGAAAAAATGCTAAAAGATAGCGTTTATGAAACATCAAAGACAGTTAAAATGAAAGAACCGTCAGAAGCATTTAGGTTTTCTGATGACGTTTTTATAATTGATATGAATGATTATTATGGTAAATCTAATCTTGAAATTTATCAAGACTGGCTACAAAAAATTGCTAAAAAAGCTTTTGATGGAGCATCCGTTGGTAAAGTTGAGGTACGGGTAGATACTTCACAAAACTATCAATCAGATACGTTATATTTGGTTTCTACAACGATTAATAATACTAAATATAATCAGATTTTAAATGGTTCGTTGGCGGCGACAATCAAAGCAGGAGTTGATTCTTTACATAAAACAGGGGCGGTGTATTACCCTTCGATTGGCGAAAACCAGTTTAGGATTGTCAATGATTATCTGAATGATATTAATTCAAAGAAACGCCTGGTGATTGTATGCGACTACCAAAGCCCCAAACTCTCTTTTGTATTTTTTGATAGTACCCAAGCCAAAATCGTAGAAGAAACATTGCCTAATAATTATGTTGATTTTATGATGTTTGAGCCACAAAACAGTATTGATAGCTTAAAGTCATTGCTGAGTGAATTAAAAAAAGTGAATTTAATCTCTGATTCTGTAAATATCGAGAATTTGATTTTAGCATATAGAAAACATGGTGGCGAAAAGTCTAATTTAATACTGAATGCCCCAAACCTAACAGCAAATCTTAATTCTTGGGATTTGGATATTAATGCCGACTTGGTTAGCAATAATTTAAGCGAATTAACCAAGATTTCGAGAGGTGAATTTATACCCCAGGATTCGTTTAATAATTTCAAAAAAACTAATAAAAAAACTAAGTTTAAAGATAGAATCTATACCTATGGGTTTACATTAGCAGGTAAAAAATATACTGAAAACCAAGTGATTTTAGGTTCTAAAAAAACAAAAAATAAACAGATTGATTATGATTATTTAGATTTTGAACTTCAATTACATTCGTTGATAAATCTTTGTAATAAAGCATTGGCAGAAAATAGTAAGGATGGAGCTTTGTATACATTAGCCAATTTCAGCCAAGACGATGAAGCGATTTTTACGGTTATTTACTTAAATACAAAGCAACATAAGTTTCTGAATGAGAAAATGCCACATATTTTTGCTGAAAATTATGATTCGGATGACCCCGATTTCGATGAAAAGAAAGTAGATAAATAAGAAATGAATAATTTGATTTAACTCTGACATGGTTCAAAACCCTGTCAGAGTTAGTTATAAGGCTTTTACTTAATCTTTGTGCATCGGATTTCCTTTTTTGCAGCAATCAGGTAGGGCATCATGTGCGGCATTATCGGCCATTACATCATCGGCATCATAGCCAATTTTTGAAATAGCAAATTTTAGTTTTTCAGGATTCGTTTTTTTAGGATTATAAGTGATTGTAACCACTTTGTCATCTAAATTGAGTTTTGATTCTATAACTCCTTTTGTAACGCCTAAATCTCTCTCGATACGTTTTTTACACATGCCACAAACGGCCGAGGTTTTAAATTTTGCCTCCGCTGTTTTTGGAGGAGTTGCCATAACTAAACCACTGAAAATTAAAGTGATTAAGGTTAAAAATGTGATTGTCTTCATTTTTATCTTTTGTTTGTCAATAATTATTCGTTTACCATTATGATTCCGTTAGGTTTTAAGCCTACCGCAATATCTTTTATTTTTTGTTTTTTTTCTACATCAATTACACTTACCGAGTTTCCTTGTTGATTAATAATATAGGCAAATTTATTGTTTTTTGTGAATGTTACAGCATGAGCGTCATCGCCGACTATTATTCTACCTTTTATTTGCCACTCATTATTAATCCTTTCAAAATAAGCTACTTTATTATCACTTGCTTGACAAATCCATAATTCATTCATCAATTTATTATAAGCCACATTGCTTGGTCTAAAATCAGTATCAATAAACTCCGTTGTAAACATCTGGCTTGGGTCTATAATATTTATGGCAGGTCTATTTTTGTTTTCTACATAAATCATTCCATCGGCACCTGTCCATACATTTGTCGGAAACAAATCAACTTTTATATAATTTGAAATTTCTTTTTTTTCAGTATTGATAGACAAGACCGTACTGCTTTCACCTAATGCCACAAATGCAAATTTACCATCGGCTGAAAACGATAACTCGGTTGGGTCAGCTCCAAGACTAAAATTCTTTATCAATGCTCCATTTTCTGAATTATAAATCCTCAATTCGCCACTATGCGTGCTTGTTGCAGTCCAGATTTCACTTCCATCCTTCGAGAAAACCGCATTATAATTGATTTGTGGTACTTTAATTCTATTCAGTATTCGTCCTGTTTTAGTTTCAACTACTGTAATTCCACCTGCTTTTGTACTTCCAGCTTGGTGAAGAGCATCATGCCCCATCGTAAAATCAAATTCGGGAGTGGCAATAGCTGCTTTTGTACCATCGGGTGACAACTGAATGTGGTGCGACCAAAAATTATTGATGGTTGTTACTTGGTTTTTTTGAGTATTTAGAGCCAAGTTAATGGTTTCTCTTACATTGTTGGTTGCTAAATCTATGACCGAAATCGTATTACTTTCTCCGTTTACAACAAATGCTGCTGGATAATCAATGTTCAGAATCGGAACTGTTTCATTCATCTTACATGAAATCATCAGTAATAAACTTACTAAAAATGTTGTAAAATATTTAATCGAAAAAATCGGTATTCTAAATTTTAATTTTTCATTCATGTCATATCTTAAATTATCAGTAATATAACGCCGACAGTTACCATGATAGTATTTTCGATAATGGTAACTGTACTCATCGGTAAATTAAAAACCGAACCTAAACAAGCACACCTAATCTTACGTTTATCAATCACACTTTGCATAACCCCGATTGCTCCAAAACCCATAATAGCAATATCAGCAATATACACGATTTTTGGCTCAAAATACACCAAGCACAGTACACCAAGCAACAGCTCGATAAATGGATAAATCTTGCCATAAACGGGTAATTTCATGGCCAAAATATCGTACATCGCAAAACTTTCTGCAAAAGATTTGATATCGAGCAATTTAAAAAAGGAAAATACCAAAAAGAAACCAGTCATGAAGTTGTGTAAGAACATTGTTAAGCTAAAATGTTCAAATGAATGAATATTTGAATGGAAAGCAGTCAGAAAAGCTACCCCCGTAATAAACCCCGCAATAATCAATAAAGGTTTGTAGGTTTCTACCCAAGTTTTTGGTTTCTCGATAACTGCTTGAGGAGTAGTATTTTCTTTTGGATAAACTTCTGCACTGTATTTTGGGTATGGTTTAAGCAAATTTTGGTATTCTTCGATAGAATGACGGATTTCGGTATTGACATCTACTTTATTGGTCGTTCTATCAATTTCGACTTTTGAAACCCCTGTCAATCCTCCAAAAAGATGCTTGATTTTATATTCACATGCCTCGCAGGTCATGCCTGTTACTTTTATATTTTGAATCATTTTGTTGTTAACTTTAACTCTAACCGTATTTATCTCACTCCACCTAATTTATACCTTGTTCCGAAATAAATGATTCGCCCCACAACTGGCCCCCAAGACATTCCGGCATCAAATCTTAAGCTATATGGTTCATTTGCTAAAATAATTGGGTCTTTTTGGGTAAAATTCGTTAGGTTTTCTGCTCCGATGTACAAATCCCACCGACGAAATGCCCGACTTACCTGTGCGTTTACATTATAAAAAGCAGGTGCAAAGATAATCGGCATGGTTTCGTAGCTTGTGTGGTCATATTGTGGCGAAAGATTCGGAATCCGTCGTTTACCATTCCATTGTACAGTAAAATCAGCTTTCCATTTGTCGTAAGGCAACGCATAACCAATATTAAACAAAATCCTATCTCTGTTGACAAACATCTTATTGACAAAAATCTCTTGGCTGAATGGCTTGCCGAGCGTTTGTTTTACATCAAAATACCGATAAGCAATCTTTACCTCGATTCTATCCATTGGCACGAGATTTAGCTCTATTTGAGCTGAGTTAGCAAAAGACTTTTTACCAAATGAGTTATAGAAATATAAATAATTGGGGTGTTCAGTATCGGCAATGAGTTGATTCTCAAAAATGGTTCGATAGGCATCAATAGCTAAACTCGATTTTCCGAAATGGCGAGTGAAGTTAAAACCAAGATTCCACGAAATTTCGGGTTTAATTTCATCTAAAAATGCAACACCCCTCGAACTCACCAAATTGCCGTAATATTCTGCCAATGGGTTAACTACCCGATACCCACGCCCTGCCGAAAGTCTAAATGAATTTTGCTCGGATGGATTATACAGTACGTGCAGACGAGGTGTAAAAAAAGTGCCGAACAGGTTATGAAAATCAATCCTGACACCTGCAACAGCCGTAAATTTATCTGAGTATTTTTCGGTATATTCAAAAAACGCACCTGGCACAATCTCTGTCCGAGCCAAATGAGTAAGCAGGTAATGCTCGTCGTAATCATCATACATAAAACTTACGCCAGTCTTGTACGAATGATTGGTATTACCAAAAATATCTTGATAAATCAAGTTAGAATAAATCGTTTTTTGAGTACCATCATAAGGTTTAAATCCAAATTTTGATTTTGAATCATGCCAAACACCATTCACAATCCATCCTAAACCACGATAAGGTTTATCGGGGAAGAGTCTTGCAGTTTTTGAAAACACCTCAATTCGATTGGTTTTATTTGTAAATTGGTATATCAAATCATTTAATCTCAAGGAGGGTTTGTTGATTTCTCCACCAATACGGTCTTCTGTCAAGACTCTAAAACCAAATTGAGATTCAAGCTTTTCGGATTGGTATTTCCAACGATTCAGGATATTTATTTGATTATATTTTGGTAAATCGTAGAAATTATCGCCATTGTTATCCAACTTTGTTTGGAGTGTTGAACCATGCGAAAGTAAACCAACCGACCATTGAGAGCCGTCATCTTTTTTCTTGAACTTGTGTGCTAAATGCAGGTTTAACTCACTTCTACCCAATGAGTTAAAATAAGTATTAACATATATTTTTTCAGATAAATCTGGTTTTTGAAGTTCCACATTTATTTGTCCAGCCATAGATTCGTAGCCGTTTACAACCGAACCCGAACCTTTCCCCAAATCAATAGACTGAATCCAAGTGCCAGGTATATAATTTAGTCCAAAAGTTGTGGCTAATCCTCTTATATTGGGGATATTTTCGATGTTAGTTTGTACGTATTGCCCCGAAAGCCCCAACATCTGAATCTGCTTTGCACCCGTAACGGCATCGGTATAATTGACTGATACCGAGGCGTTTGTCTCAAAACTTTCGGAAAGATTACAACAAGCTGCTTTGGCAAGTGCTTTTGATGTGATGATTTCGGTCTGGATTGGCGATAGACGGTCAATAACAGTCGAATTACCACGTATAACGACCTCTCTTAGAGTATTGACTTCGAGGAGCGTTATCTCAATCTCAGATTCGGTTTTTATTGTAATTGTATCGGTTTTATAACCAATAAAGCTAATTATGAGTTTGTTTGACTTATTTCGAGGTAACGAAAAACGCCCATCTACATCGGTAATTATCCCCATTTTGGTATTATTCCATTGCACATTAGCACCGATTAAAACCTCACGTTTTTCGCCTGATTTACCATAAACTGTACCCGCAATATTTTGTGACAATGCGTCATTACTTAGCGTTATTAGCCAGCCAATCAAGAATATATAGATAATTTTATTGAGGAATCTCATTAAAATATTGATTAAGTAAAACATAAAAATTAAGAACAAGGCATTACTTGCTCAAAACAGTATAGTTTTTATCAGTATCAAATAAGAAACGATTGAAACAAGACTATAATCTCTTGCCCAGAAAAAATATGCGAAGAAGAACTAAAAACAGCGGCTGTAATTGAAAAAATTGCCTTAATTAGCAATTTGAATAAATAAACTGCTGCCGAGAATACAGTATCTGCTACTGATTTTATGAATTTGGCTATAAGTTGAGAAATACTCGATGAATACTCAATGTTTTCGTATTTTTCATCGTCGTTGCAACATATTTTTTTATTGAATGTTAATCCTTTTTTAGAAGAAGTATGCTTTGATTTTTCTTGTTTTACAGCACAACAAGATTGCTTTTTGTGAATTAATGTAGTTTTTTTTCCTCTAATTGTACATGAATGCTCTACCAAACCAAAGCCTGTACTGGTCATAAGTACAACGAAGGTCAGAAAAACGCTCAGTGTTTTAAGAAAAAAAGGTTTCATTTATTGACGAAATAATATTCAAATCTCATTTATTAAAATGAATATTCAAAGAAAAAAGTTTAAAATTATGCTAATTTACTTCCATTTGGCACTTTTCGCTCAGGTTGGGAGAGTACAACTTCGCCATCTTCGAGTATAAAACCTGTTACTAAAACCTCCGAAACGAAATCTGCAATTTGTTTGGTCGGAAAATTTACTACACAAACTACTTGTTTGCCCAATAATTCTTCTTTTGTATAAAGTTTGGTTACTTGTGCCGATGAACGTTTGATGCCAATTTCATCACCCAACTCAACCCAAATTTTGTAAGCTGGTTTTCGAGCCTTCGGAAAATCCTCGACTTGTATGATTGTCCCTGCTCGGAGTTCGACTTTTTCAAAATCTCTCCAAGAGATTGTTTCCATAATTATTTCTTTTTAAGATGTACAAAATGCCAAAGACTCCAAAAATTGACGGGTTTTATCTCAATCACCTCTAATCCAAAAGCTAAAACGTTTGATTGCATATCAAAAACCGGTCTAAAACCAATCAAATCAGACATCAACATTAAAAATTTTTCGTAGTATTTAAAGAACCACATATCGCTACTAAAATGATTGACAATCAGAATCTCTCCTCCTTTTTTGCAAACCCTAATGGCTTCTTGCATAGCCAATTTGGGTTCGGGCAGTACCGATAAAATATGAGTCATCACAACTTTATCGAAAGATTCATCATCAAAGGCTAACTTTTGAGCATCCATCAACAATAATTCGGTTTTACCTTTTCGTTTTGAAACATATTTTTTTTGAGCAACTTCGAGCATATAAGGCGATAAATCAATACCTACGACAGAGGCATTACCAGGATATTTTTCTAATGTTAGCCCAGTGCCTACGCCAATATCCAAAACTTTATCGGTGTCATTTATTTTACTAATAGCTGTATTGAGCCCGTCTTGAATATAAAAACCAAATAAATAATAGTAGATAGGAGCATACACACGATAAATATGCACCATGGGGTTGTCTGATTGCATTTGTTTTACAGTAATACTTCGACAATATAGTATGAAGTTGCAATTAATGCAAATCTGATAAGCATTGTAATAAATGCAGCAATAATCTTGGTTAAAATACTTTTTTGGGTAACATATTGATAGGCGTAATAGACGTGAATGCCAATGAGTAAATTTGGCAATAGCATAAAATAGGGTAGATGCCCGTATGCTTTTACTCCTTTATAATGCCACAGCGATAGCTGCCAGAGGGTTTCGTCTGAGAGAATAAAAATGAAAAATGATAAACCGATGATTAGCAAATTGCGTTTGAAAACGTCTTTGCTTTTCTCGAAATAAGTGAGCGAAGAATAAACCAGTAAAAACAGAGAGATTGTCCACATTCCAATCAGATAAGACGGAACAGTTCCAATATTGATATTGCTCTTTATCGGAAATGCCAAAACACCTAATTTATCGGATAAAAACCAGTCTGGAATCACAAAGAAGATACTAACAGGCAAGAGAAACTCTATTATACTTATCCATTTTTTGTATTTTCGGATATAGCTAAAAGCAATGAATGAAGTGTAGAATGCCAGTACCATGATATTTTGCTTTGTACCAAGAGAAATGTCTATCGGAACATTTAGCAAAACCATACAGAAAAGCAAGTAAACCGTGAAGTATCTTATGTAGTTATAAAACTCCATTACAAAAGGAAATGAAACCTTAAAGCACGCTTATCAATGGTACTCAAATTTGATGCTAATGATACCTTTCTGTCTTTTTATTAGTTCAAAAAATTATCGAAAGGTATCATTAGTTGATTATAATTTTAACAAATTACGAATATAAAATTTATTTACGCAATTTTTTTAGATTTTACCAACCATTTCTTCAGGTTTTACCCACTCATCAAATTCGTCGGCTGTTAAATAACCTAATCTAATGGCGGTTTCTTTCAATGTCGAATTGGTTTTGTGGGCTGTTTGAGCAATCTCGGCAGCTTTATAATAACCGATTTTTGTATTGAGAGCTGTTACCAGCATCAATGAATTATTGAGGTGTTTGCTAATATTATCGGTTAATGGCTCGATTCCAACTGCACATTTGTCGTTGAATGATACACAACCATCTCCGATAAGTCTTGCCGAATGCAAGAAATTATATATCATAACTGGTTTAAATACATTTAGTACAAAATGACCAGTTGCTCCG
>JAQGFW010027609.1:0-14031 GCA_030463445.1 Euplotes aediculatus
CCAGCTCCTCGTAAATTATCTCTATTTGCATAAAATTCTGCTAATTCTTTGTGATTCATCACTTTATAGGTAGGGTGGTACTCTTTCTGTTTTGGTACTTTTATATGGTATTTCTTAACCCAATTCATCACCGAAACATGGCTAACCCCAAGTAGTCTTTCGATTTCACGATAGCTAACACCCTCTACAAACAACTGCAAAGCCTTTATTACGTAATAACTATCAATACTTTTTCCGATTTTTTCGACCGTAAAATTATAACCGCAATCTTTGCATTTAAACCTTTGACGTTCTTTAATGATACCATTTCGAGAAATATTTGAAGAATCGCACTGCGGGCAAGACGGAGAGTTCATAATAGAGAGGTTAAATCTATAATTTTTTAGCAATGGATTTGCAATTTATAAATTCTTCTAAAAAAAATAACATTTTATCTAAACTTAGTTAAAAACAAAAAACTCACCACCTAAGAGGCAATGAGTTTAACAAAAAACTGTATGAGGGAACAAACATTCCCGAAAATCTTAATTTCTTATTATCCTGATATTTGGACCACCACCTTGTGCATTCATCTCTTTCATATAATCATCACGTATCTTATTAAACTCATTCTGTGTAACCTTTTTGCCCTTAGAAGGTGCTTTAATCTCAGCTTTTACTTCTTTGTAAGTAACCTTTGTAGCAATAATAACAGTCTCCCCATTATTAATATCAAGCTCGAGAATCATTCCAGGCAAACCAGAAATGGTCTCTGGCCCCGACGGGCAGATAATATCGCTCGTAAACCATGCTATATAAGTTTGTTTGCGTTCGGTATTTTCATAAACAGCCTTTGTACAATTATATCCCAAAATAGTTTTTGATTCTGTCAGCAATTTCCAAGGTGTGGTCTTGATAGAATCTACAATTAGGTATTTTTTTCCAGCAAATTCACGCTCATTTATTAAAGAGTTTGAGGTGAAATTTTTATAAATTTCGTTTTGAGGGGTCTGTGTTTTAATCGTAATATTGGCTCCATTACTCGAAAAACTGGACTCTTGCGGTTCTTCGTCTTCTACTAATGAGGGTTTAAAGTAAGATTCGGTTGGCAAAAAAAACAAATCATATTTATTGGTTCTAAATTGCGGAATCATAGTCTTCATTTGTGGGTCTTGGATTCTTTTGTGCATATCAACTTTGAAATCGTAGTTAATAACTCCTTCTTGTTTTTGGGCAAATACCGATAATGAAGCAAACACAATTGAAAGAAAAAATAGCTTTCTCATATATATTTTGTTTAAATGATTTACACTACAAAAGTATTCTCTATTCTAATTTGAAGCAGTTAATGATTATTGAAATAATGTTAATTAAGGTTAATGCATGACAAATTCTTATTTTAAAGACATAAATTTGTAACGTGAATAATAGAAAAAATATAGCCCCAATTTTGATTCTGATTAGCTTAATTTTACTAATCGGATTTAATATTTTTTGGCTAAAAAAGAGTTATGATGAACAGAGAGAGGTGCTACAAAAAGAAATTGACAATTCTTTAGAGAAATCATACACCGAACTACAGGATTCCTTAATTCAGAAACAATTAGTAAGTATTTTGCCTCAAATACCTAAAAAAATAACTCAGAAACCAACACCAACAAATCTGATTAAATCATCGACAACGGTTAGGATGAATTTAGATTCGACTTCACGATTGAGTACGGTTTCGGATTCATCAAAAAATAAAATAATCCAGATATTCTTATCAAATACATCAAAAACTTCGGATACAGCTTCAAAAAAAATACTTTCGAGAGTACTTTCAAACTTTCAAAACAGTACAAATACGCCAGTTATCGAAAGGATAACAATTAAAATTGATAGTAATTCTACACAAAACCAAGCAAATGAACCATTTGAAGAAAATCATACAAATACGAAATTTATTAAAAATATAAACTGGGAGACAAAACGGGATTCGATAAATAAATTTAAGTTTATGAATCACGAAAATATGGAATTTCGAAAGCCAACAGAAACCAACTTTGTTATAAATTTGAATAGCCTAAAAATCGAAACTTCTCAAATCGAAAATCGTTTAAATAAAAAATTGTTAGACTCAAATATTCCTCTAAAATATCAAGTAATCAGAACAAATATTAGCAATACAGACCTTTCAAATGCTTTGCCGTCGAGTTTTCAGATGAATAATCAAAAAGAAAAGTCATTTGTAGCCATCAATTCCAAAGAATATCGCTATTATTTAATAAAAAAGATATTACCCGAAATATTATTTTCTTTTTTCTTGATTGCCATTACCACTTTTTCGTTTGGAATGATTTATCAAAACCTAAAAAGGCAAGAAAAATTGGCGATTATGAAAAATGACTTTATCAGCAATGTAACCCACGAATTGAAAACTCCAATCACAACCGTAGGTGTGGCGATAGAAGCCATGAATAATTTTAATGTTTTGCAGAATCCCGAGAAAACAAGAGAATACCTCGAAATATCAAAAAACGAATTGAATCGGCTTTCGTTAATGGTAGATAAGGTCTTAAAAACGGCAATTTTTGAGCAAAAAGATATTGAATTGAAATTTGAGAGAAACGACTTAAAACAGCTTGTTCAGAAGGTAATCTCAACCATGAAATTGCAATTTGAGAAATACAATGCCGAAATTGATTTTGATTACAAAGGGGATAATTTCGAGATTGAATGCGACAATATACACCTAACAAATGTGATTTATAATTTGATAGAGAACGCTCTCAAATACAGTAAAAATCCTCAGATTTTGATAAATGTGGTCGAAGAAATAGATAAATTAATTTTTTCGATAAAAGACAATGGATTAGGAATCGCAAACGAATACCAAAATAAAGTTTTTGACAAATTTTTCAGGGTTCCCAGCGGAGATGTCCATGATATCAAAGGTTATGGTCTTGGTTTGAGTTATGTAAAATCTGTAGTTGAAAAACATAACGGAAATATTGAATTAGAAAGCCAATTAGGTATCGGAACAACATTCAAAATATCACTCAACAAAGTATGAAAAAAGTAAAAATCTTGTACGCTGAGGATGAACCTTTTTTGGGTAAAATCGTAAAAGAAAGCCTCGAAAGCAGGGATTTTGATGTAAAAATGCTTACTGACGGCAAAGATATTTTGGCATCATTCAGAGAGTTCAAACCCGAAATCTGTGTGCTGGATGTAATGTTACCTTCAAAAGATGGCTTTACTGCTGGCAGCGAGGTTCGTCAGATAAACCCCTCAATACCAATCATTTACCTAACTGCCAAAACTCAAACCGAAGATGTTTTGAAGGGTTTTCTGTCTGGCGGAAATGATTATATCAGAAAACCATTTAGTATGGAAGAATTAATAATCAGAATCAATAATTTATTGGCTCTAACCCACCGAAAATCTGCTAATATAAATGGTTTTACAAGTATCGGCAAGTTTGAATTCTACACTCAAAAATATGAGCTACGTAATGGTGAAACTGTAAAGAAATTATCGCACCGTGAGTCCGAATTATTAAAAATATTGGTAGAAAATCGAAATTTTACGGTAAATAGAAAAGATATTTTGATGAAGATTTGGGGAGATGATTCGTTTTTTAACTCACGAAATTTGGATGTTTACATTACTAAACTCCGAGAGTACTTAAAAGATGATACAAATATCGAAATCATGACGATAAAAGGTATCGGTTATAATTTTATTTGTGAATAGGCTATATTAATTTTTTCCAAAAAATTTGCCACTGAATCTTGATTTTATCCCAACCAGAAAAAGGACAATTATCAGTACAATTGATTGATTTGAAAGTATTTTCAGCATTATCAACTTCACCATTTTTTAGGTAGGCATTTACTAAAACCCAATTAGATTGCAATTGATACGCCTCGCTCACAAGGGTATCAGATTTAAGATTATTCAGGATTTTTATAGATTTTTCGAGGTTTTTATTGGCTAAAATATCTTTTTGTGCCAGTTCAAAATCAGCAGTGAGTTTTGAGATAGCATCGCCAGCAAAATCATCTTTTGCACCACGGGTATTGAACTCGATAACATTTATATCTACAGGACTCGAAATCAGAAACAAAAAAATGCTTGCCGCCGCCGCAAATGTACCCAAAACAGTATAGAATCGATTTCGATTTGGAGTGTTTTGGCTAATTCGTGCGTCTGAAACAGAGTCTCTAACACGAACTCTCAATAATGATTCTTTCGTTATTTTTGTTTTTTCAAATGCTTCTTTTAATTCTAAATTATCTACCATTTGAGTTTCTAACTGCGTTTTTTCCGAATCATTCAGTTTACCCAAAAGATAATCCTCTATTTTATTTTGCAAATCTTCATTCATAATTGTAAGTAGTTAGTCGTTTGGGCAAGCAATCAATTAATTTTCAAAAGCTCAAATATCTTTTTTAAACATTTACTTTTAGTGTTTCTTACTGTTTGGTCATTTTCAAAAACACCTTCGTCAATCAACTGTTTCGAGATTTCTTGCATCGAAAGTCCATCTAATAATCGCATATCCAGAATTCTTCTACAATTTTTACCTGCCTGACTAACAATGTTTGTGTAAATCTCCCAGTTTTGATTATCAATCAGTATTTGGCTTACGTCCTCTACTGTGTCTTCATCATTTAAGTATTTGAATTGTCTTTCTTTACGAGAGTTTTCGGATGAAATATTTCTAAACCAAAGATTCTTGCAAATCGAGATTAGATAAGTTTCTAACGACGCCTCTCCAAAACGAAATTTATTTTTTTTTATATTCAAGACAAAAGCCTCGATTGTTTCCCAAATTATATCTTCGGGTTGTTTTGCAAAAGTTTCGCCCGAGCTTCGGTTAGAAATAAACCTTTTCAAAGCCAAATTATACCTATTGTATAGATTGATAATGGCATCATGCTCTCTACGTCCACCTTCCTGAATCCCCTCGACGATTGCTTCATCCGACCAACCACGATTAAGTTTAAAATTCATATTCTAAGAATTAATATCAATGATATACTTCTTTGTAACCAAAAATGAAAAATAATTTACAAAAACAGTTTTCATCACCAAAATAGAAAAAAGTTTTGATACCAATTACAAAAATTTACTAAATGGTATTCAAAAAAATAAGAAGTGAAGGTTACAATCTTGTAGGCGATTGAGATAAAGTATAAAATTCAATATTAAAAACAATTCAAATACCAATCAGCCATGAAAAAAATTATCGCATCTATCGCATTCGTAGCATTTGTCTTTACATCTTGCGAAAAAAACGAAACACTAAATTCAAGCAACGTATCGCCAGAGGACAACATGGCAGTTAGCAAAACCGAAAATGCAACTGCTGCCAATTGTGAAGTATTCTCGTTGGTACTCTCAGGCTCAACTGGCACACCACATGCAGGAGGATTAATGTCATATATCGTACGTAATGATGTTTGTTCAGGTATGGCACTCTCTTCTGTACAAATTAAATTAGGAGTAAACCCTGTTACATCCGTTACGGGTTTATCAAAAAGCCATTTAGCAGGCGAATTTTATGCTGTTACAGGAAAAAATTCAAATTTTCCGAATAGAATTATGCGTGTTAATATGCTCGGAAATGTTATCGGTATGATTAACGCATGGTTTGGCTCTCCAAATCAGATTGTTTCGTTGCAAGACATCGAATGGCGAGGTGCAGGTGTAGATTATTACGCAATCAAAGAAGGCAGCAATACAATTTTCAAAGTAAATGTGGCAACCGGGCAATGTACCATTTATGCAGCACCTCCGACCAATCAATTAAATGGTTTGACTTTTGATTCGACTGGTAGAATGTGGGTTATATCTGGAACAACAAATGCAGTTTGTGCCCCAAAAACTGGCGATATGTGGTCTTATGCAGGTATTGGCGTTGGTGCATTGGTTGCCACTCGTACCTACAATAACTTACCAGCCAATAGCAACTGGACAATGAAAGAATTAGGACTAAACTTCGACACCTGTTGTGCGAAACGCTGGATTGTTGGTAGTAGTTCGGGCATTTATTCAAACAATGGCACAATCACTTGTACAGGTCCAAACCCAACTTTTATAGCCAATATCAAACCAACCTACGATTACGCACGTAGATAATCTTAAACAATAGCCATGAAAACCGTCGTCCCGTTTGAATCATTCAGCGGGGCGATTTTAATTTATAATCAATCCGTTTAGTAAATTTTGAAGTTTGTCAGCATAAATAAACCTTGATTTGTATTAACTTCGGACAAAATACCCGTGATATGAAAAAAATACTGCAATTGATAATTATTTTATCTTACAGCCAAATCGCATTTTCACAATCAACCTTGATTATGCCAGGCTCAAGTGGCAATATTCAAGTGCCAAATTTGAGTTATTCTCAGATACAAGCTATCGCAAACCCTAAAAAAGGAATGGTGGTTTATGACAATACATATAATGTATTACGATATTTTAACGGTACTATTTTTGTATGTCCAGATTGTAATGCCGAAGTCGTAAATAAAAAGGTTCGGGTCAAATCATTTACCCTAACTTATACCAATAACAATTATTTTTCTTCAAACATTCGTGATTTTAAATCATCCGACAATGCAATCGGTGATATTATTGATGCTTCAAATACGCCAACTGTCGCAAATGGATACAGTCTAAACAACGATGAAATTATAGTTTTTGAAAATGTGATTCCGACACAAATTCAAAGTCTGAATTTCCAACAGTTAGGTACTTTATTTGGTTATATTAATTGGCATACGCCTGTCAATTATACCCAAGATGTAGATGTAGCGGTAAATTCTAACGAAACAAGCCTTACCTACACAGTAAGAGAAGCCGGAAAATATCAACGTCTTGAAGGAAATATTCTCGGAAGCAAAGTCTTTAAATTTACGAATAAATTATTTATCGAAAAATACATTTCATTTCAAACCATTGTTGATAATTTAATTACAACACAAACCAGTACAAACGTTTTTTCGGGATTTTCCGTTACCAATAGCTCACAGTATCAAGCATTGAGTACCTCTCCTTATTTCCCAGTAACTTCAAACGGGGTATTGACTTTTCCATCCGTAAATGGCAAACCTCAAAATGCGTTTGGAATCATCTACTTGCTTCCGATGACCTCCAATCTGCCCAAATATAGATTAAGGGTATTTACTCACCGTTTTCCAGATTCACAAACCCAAAGTACATATTACAATACCAACGGTACAATCAAGAGCCGTACTACTTACATTAACAATTATTTGAAATCAATAGCAAATTCAAATATCCCAAAAATATTACATCTGGTGGATGGCACTACACAAAACCTTAAAATTAATGACTACAATCGTGTTCCACCGCCAACATTAGGCTCTGAAGATTTTAAATAGATATGCAACTAAACTTAGTAATTCTTTTACTAATTCTCTACCATTTTGCCACAGGTCAGGTACAAAAAGTAGCTGATAATTATAATCTTATCCAACAAAAAAGAGATGAAATTTATGGAAAACTACATTCAAAATCTATCACTCTCAAACAAGCGGATAACTTATATAGCCAACTCCAAACAAAATGTTTAAAAGATAAAGATTTTGGTAATTTTATAGAATTATATATCTACAAATCGGTTGATTTTTATGTTCCGAACGAAGACTACCAAAAAGCTATTGAAGTTACAAACGAGGGGCTAAAAAAAGTAAATTTACTTCAAGGAATTACAAAGGATACGATTCAGTTTAAGCTAAAATCTGAAATTGTCGAATACTACCGAAGGCTTCCAAATCAGTCGAAAAAAGTTCAAGAATTATTCGATGAACTCAATTTGCTAATACGTAAAAAACCAGACTTAGAGAGGCAAATTCCTACATTTATTTATGGATTTTATAATAATTATGGTAGATTTGGGGATGATTTGGGCGATACCGAAAAAAGTATCGAACTCTATAAACAAGCTCAGTTTATTGCCAAAAAGCACAAAATTAGTCTTGGATATTTTACTTTATTGAGCAATATTTCAAAATATTACAGAGAAAAAAGAGAGTACAAAAAGGCATTAGAAATTTTATCTGAGGCAATGAATTATGCCGAAACAAACGAAAAAAAAGTAACAGTTTTGATTTCGCTAAGTAGGTGTTTAGATAATGACAACCAGCTCGACAAAGCCCTCAATACAATAGATTTAGCAGAGAAAACTTATAAAAAATCAAAAGAAAAACAGCCTCGAAATCTCACTAATATTTTAATAACCAAAGGCGAACTCTTGCTCAAAACCAATCGGATAAACCAAGCAATATATGTATTCGATTTAGCCTTAAAAAACTTAAATACATACGATAATTCTCAAAAAAGCACACATTTTCTAAGAATTTTAAATAATCAAAGTGAGTGTTTTCAACAAAGAAAAGAGTTTGTAAAATCGCAAGAGCTTAATACTAAATCTATTTTAATAATTGAAAAAAATAATTCTCAAATAAACCGGTCTCCACAAGAATATTTTAATGCTTTGATACAAAAAGGTGAATTATTTGCCCAAAAACAAATTGAGTCAAATATCAAAGCCATCACATTTGCCACACAAATCCGTCAAACTTTTGACCTACCAGATTCTAAATTATTTTACAGTGAAAAAGTATCTCCATTATATAGCCAAACAATACAACTAATATCAGAAAAATATAATCATTTACCTTCGAAAGAATTGGCAAATCAATTTTTATTTGTTATCGAATCAAGTAAGGCTGCTACACTATTAGACATTACAAACACTAATAATTTACGAGGTGATACATTTGACACTGATTTGTACTTTTTAGAGAAAAGACTCAATCAAAAAATTGTAAAGTTACAAATAAAGCTCCTTGAAAACGAAGATGAAACAACCGAGTTTGAATTATCGAAAACAAAGATTCAATTGGTCGAAACCCATAAAAAAATAGATAGTTTAAGCAAAAAAGTAAATCAAACAAAAATAATAACAATTGAAGAGATACAATCAAAACTAAACCAAAACGAGTGTTTTGTTAATTATTTTGTAGAAAAATCCAGCTTTTACTGTATTGTAATTAATAAAAATCAGTCAAAGATATTTTTAAAAAATAACAGTAACATCAACGATAAAATTATTGATTTTTACAATAAAATCAGCAAGCCAATAGGAATTGGCAAATATGACGGCTACATAATTTCAAATCAGCTTTATCAAATTCTTCTAAAACCCGCAACACAATTACTTAAGAAGAATTTAATAATTTCAAGACATGGAGTCTTAGGATATATCCCATTTGAAACTCTCCAAGACAGATTTAAAAATGATTTTTTGATTAATTACCACACCGTATCTTATGTAAATTCGGCAACATTTCATTTTTTAGACAAAAGCACCAAATCTAATAATAATACAATTATTTGCTTTGCACCTTTTATTGAAACTTCGGGTCATGATTTTGAAAGACTTTCGTTTTCGGACCAAGAATTAATAAAAATTGAACACCAAAATATTACAAATACCAATGCTACATTATCGAATTTCAGAAAATTGATAGCAAAAAAATCAATTATTCACTTAGCAACCCATGCAATTGTTGATGAATCTCAACCCTCAAAATCATTTATAGCATTTTATCCAAACGATGATGAATTTAAACTGTATTTGCCAGAAATCTATCATTTAGACATACAAAACACCGATTTAGTTTTTTTGAGTGCATGTAATACCTCAAGCGGACAAATAAAAAATGGTGAAGGAATGATAAGTATTACAAGAGCTTTCCAAATTGCTGGTTGTCAGTCAATTATCTCAACAATTTGGGATGCCAACGACCAATCTACTGCAATAATAAGTGCTTCTTTTTATAAATACTTGAGTGCTGGTTATGAGTTAAATGAAGCAATTCGACAAGCAAAAATTGATATTTTGAGGCATAAATCAGGGTTATATAATCATCCTTTTTATTGGGCAAATCTTATATTAATTGGTAAATCTCAAACAATAAACATTAAAACCACACAAAGTATTTATTGGTATTTTGGCGGTATAATCTTAATTTTAGGTTTAATTTTTATGACAAACCGAAAATTTAGAAATGACAAACTCTGACATCATTGATTCGCTCGAATTGACTGCAAAACTGATGGAATTGCACGACGGCGATGATTTTTTGATAAAAACATACAACAACGCTGCTTTTAACCTTGATAAATTTACGGGCGTAATCACTAATTTGTCTTTCTCGGATTTAACCCAGATTCAGGGTGTTGGCAAAATGATGGCTACCAAAATCCTTGAAATGGTAAAGGCTGGTACTTCTAAAGACCTCGAAGAATTACTCGCCAAAACGCCCGAAGGCGTTTTGCAGATGTTCAAAATCAAAGGTATTGGAGCAAAAAAAATCAAACTTTTGTGGAGAGAATTGAATATTGACAACCTCAACGAATTGAGGATTGCCTGCGAGAATGGTTCGATTGCCAAAATCAAAGGTTTTGGCGAAAAGACCCAAACGAGTATTCTCGAATCATTGATTTTTGTTCAAAGCCAAGCTGGCAAACTCAGAATGGATAAAGCCGAAATTTTGGCAAATATTATATTGGACGAACTCAAAAAGGAGTTTTCTCAAATCGAAATCGTTGGTCAAGTAACTCGTAAATGCGAAACCGTAGATTCGATACAATTTATTGCAACTTACAAAGATTCTCCAAAACAAAGTATTGATAATCAATTATTTACGAAAGACAAAACGCAGTCGTCGCCATTTATTTGGCGTGGAAAATTCGCCGATAATTTGATAGAAGTTGAAATAAATCAAGTTTCGGAGAGTCAGTTTATCAATAAAAAATTTATTTATTCGTCATCAGAAGAGCATCTAAAAACCAGAAATACAAACGGACAATCTCTATTGAGTATTGCCAAAACGGCATCGGTCGAGGACGAGAAACAGATTTACGAGAAATTTGGAAGCCTGTACATTATTTCTGAAATGCGAGAAGGTTGGGGAGAGTTTGAATGGATAAAAAACCATCAGAGTGAAGAATTAGTTACGTGGGATTCGCTCAAAGGAATTTTGCATAATCACTCGACGTATTCAGACGGAAAACACTCACTCGAACAAATGGCCGACCACTGCAAAGCACTTGGTTTTGAGTATTTGGGCATTGCCAACCACTCACAATCAGCCGCTTATGCCAATGGTTTATTGACAAGTAGGGTTTTTCAGCAACATGAAGAAATCCAAAAATTAAATCAAAAATACAAAGCCCAAGGTTCAGATTTTAAGATTCTGAAAGGTATCGAATCCGATATTTTGGGTGATGGTTCATTAGATTACCCTGATGAAGTTTTGGCAACTTTTGATTATGTGGTAGCTTCGGTACATTCAAACCTTACGATGAATATTACCAAAGCTACCGACAGACTTTTGAAAGCAATCGAAAACCCTTATACAACGATTTTAGGACATCCAACTGGCAGACTTCTACTTTCGAGACAAGGTTACCCGATTGATTATCAGATGATTATAGATGCTTGTTCGGCAAATAATGTCGTGATTGAAATAAATGCAAGTCCGTACAGATTGGATTTGGATTGGCGTTGGATTCAGTATTGCCTCGAAAAAAATGTGATGCTGAGCATTAACCCCGACGCCCACGAGATGGATGGTTATTTAGATATGCACTATGGTGTTGCGGTTGCCCGAAAAGGCGGACTCACAACCAAAATGACATTTAATTCGTTATCTCTTGTAGAAATTGAGAATTATTTGTCTAAGAAACATCCCAAATGAGATTTCTGAAAATACTAATATTATTTCCTCTTTTATCGTACTCGCAAGTGAGGTATGATAAAAGAGGAAATAACTGGTATTTTGGCGAAAGTGTAGGGCTAAACTTCAATAATGGAGTTGTTGCACTCAATGATGGCAAACTCAATCAAAGCATTGGTGGAGCAGCAACTATATCGGATGATGATGGAAGTCTTCAATTCTATTCGGATGGCAATAAAATATGGAATAAATTTCATCGAATCGTACCAGGTGCCGATAATCTGGGAGTAATCGCAAACGGATTTGAAAAGGTCTATATCATTCCAAAACCCGAAAATGAGGACATATTTTATCTGCTAAAATTTATTTATCAAAATGGTTCGTCAAATCAATTAGTTTATTCTATCATTGATAAAAATTTGAATAGTGGTGAAGGTGGAATAATTGAAAAAAATAAAATTCTGACCGATAAAACTGTAAATAGTCTCGAAATCATTAGGCACTGTAATGATAAATTTTTCTGGATTGTTACCCACGAATTCGATTCAAATCGTTTTAAATCCTTTTTGGTAGATAATAATGGTATCTCAGGAAGCTCAGTAAATACTGATATTGGCTCAAAAAATGGTGGTCTGTACAATACTTACAAAATTGGTTCTCAATTAAAAGCCTCGATGGATGGCTCAAAAATCGCACTTTCACAGCCAAATCCATCAATCAATAATCCCAATCTCGAAGTTTTTGGCTTTGACAATTTAACTGGTAAAATAAAAAATCTGTTGCTTACTTATTTCATAAGCACAAATCCATCGAGCAATGTTTTTGGTGTAGAATTCTCGCCTAATGGTAAATTGATTTATCTGTCGAGATTTTACCGAATTCTCAACGGTACTGTAAGCGACGATTATTACAGCCAACTTTATCAAATAAAAATTTCTGACGGTTCTTCAAAATTAATTGGTGATAGATTTTATCAGATAACAACCGGAAATCCGTTTGGTACGGCTTTGTTATTTATAGTTGATTTGCAATTAACTCCAGATAATAAAATTTATGTTTCACTAAACGCTACAAATTCAATATCTGTTATACAAAACCCTGATATTGAGGGGGTTGGTTGTGATTTTCAAAAAAATGCTGTTTCATTAAATGGCAAAATCGCTGGTTATCATCTGTCTGAAACAATACCTGGTAAATTGACGAAAGTTGAAATCAAATTGAAAAATAATAATACTGGCTGCAACGATGTGTTACTTTCAACGCTATACGGATTTGATACCTCAAAAAAGTTAATTTATCAATGGTTTATTGATGATAACCCAATTCTAAATGCTAAAGCTGATACGCTTATTATCCAGAAAAAGGGCAAATATTCGCTCATTGTAAAAGAAGAAAATGGTTGTAAAGAGACAAAATCAAATAAACTTGATGTGAACTCCACATTGGTTATTCCACCACCGCAAATAGATAAAACAATTACCGAATTGTGTGAAGGAGAATCAAAAACCGCTCTGACGGCTACTGGAACGAGTATTAAATGGTATGATAAAATTCCGTTTAACGTTGCGGTACAAACTGGTAATTCTTTCATGCCTACCATAAAGATGAATCAAAGCCAAACGGCAACATTCTATGCAACACAAATCACTGGAAATAATTGTTTAAGTCCACCCGACTCGATTACTATAAATGTCATTCTCAAACCAAAATTCACAAACCTAAAACAGAAAATTGAATATTGTTTTAGTAACGGAGATTTAGTTTTAGAGGCAAAATCGAATGAAGTTGTTGATTATGAATGGGCTACGGTAAATAGTTTATTTTTTACAAATCAGAGTGCGATTACGGTAAATGAAGCTGACAAATATTTCGTAACCATAACTAATCAGAAAAATTGTATTAATAAAGATACAATTCAAGTAGTTGATAATTGTTTCAATCTTTTCGTTCCACAGGCATTTACGCCCAATAATGACGGCGAAAATGATATTCTAAAAATTTACGGAAACGGAATCGAAACGATTGATATTGTAATTAAAAATCGTTGGGGAAACGAAGTATATGCAAAAAAATCATTGACTTTTACCAATCAAATCATCGAAACTTGGGATGGCTCGAATGCTCCAACTGGTAGCTATTTTTACAATATCAAAGCTAAATTAATGAAAAATGGGATTGAAGAGATAAAATCCAAAAGTGGAATAGTGTATTTGATAAAGTAAAGATTCATTATCAATTTTGTCTTGGTAGTCTGAATACAAAACGCCGACAGGGTTCTAAAACCCTG
>JAQGFW010027638.1:0-15869 GCA_030463445.1 Euplotes aediculatus
AGAAAGAGTAAGTGAGAGGCTGAATCTTTTTTTCAATTAATAGATGTATTTTAAATTATGACTTGAATCTAATTAATCATTTTAAAGTATTATTGAATACAAAAAATTCATAAATATACTTAATAACAATTTCATACACTTTAACATAAAAAATTGCTAAAAAATTTAAATTGGTTAATTTTTTGAAACAATCTATTTTTTAATATTATTAAATTTAAAGGATAAATTAATTCAATTATTTTAGATAATACAATTATGAATTTTTAATATTTAAAACTCTTTTTACATATAACTTTAAAGATTTATTGGCAGAATAGATTTTCATAGTGAATAATTATGATTATAACACTAAATATTGAATTAATTCAAAAACAAAAATACTAAGCAATTGAATTCTTCCTTCCTGACCACAAATATTATTTTAGAACAATCTGCATCTAAATATAATCCATAAAAATTAAATCAAACTCAATTATTTAATAGATATAAATACAACAAATATTTTTAAATTCAGATCTCACCTCGTCTCACATTTCATATGTTTTTCATATTTCCTCTAAGTAAAAATAAGACTTAAATTATTGAAATGAATGGAGCGCGAAAGACAACAAAATATTATATAAAACTCAGTTATCACTTCAAATGATTCTTCAAAGGACACTCTGTTAATTTTGGTCTCTTAATACATTTGATTCACTTAGGTGACTTAAAACTTCTGAATATTTGAGAATAAATTTATTTACGTAATCACATATATCCTGCATTTAAAAATGGACTAAATACGAAAATAAGAGAGATGGGAAACTGTAATTCTGATAAATAGTATTGAAGGAAATATTAGCATTTGCGGTTTTGGAGTTCAGTGGAGAGAAAGATTGCTGATATAAAGAAGACCGTTTTGTTGCATTGTAATAGAGTTATGAAGAAGATCAGCATTTTCTTTCAAGATGAGAGAGTTGATATGATGATTGTGCTGAAATTGATTAAATCTTTGATGAGTCCTACGAAATGTCGAGAAATCAAATATTGATGTAATATGATCATATTAACACATTGAATTTCTGAATAATCCAAAAAATGGTTAGAATTGATTATTTCTTACAAAATAATCATGTGTTTGAAGCATTGGGAACTATTGAAGTAATTATAAGTAAATTTAAGATTTTATTTTGAAGGATTAAAAGTAAATGTTAAAATAACTGAGAGAAATGCTTAAAATCTGATTATCAAAATATGAGAAGGAATCGAGTTCGAGAACAAGTTTGAATTTATGGCATTATCTGATTTAATAAGATTTAATACCTGAATTCACACATATTTGGAATTGCAAGATCTATAAATATCGATCAATAATTTATTGCTCAAAATTTGAACTTTTCATTTTGATAAAAGGAATATTTGAATTTTAATAAAAAGGCTTATTTTTTCAAATTAATCATTTAACTTATGTTTGAGATATATTTTTGAATTTGGATATACAGCAATAATATTACCTAATCGATCAGTTCTAATTCTGAATTTTTATAAGTGACATGATCAATGGCAGATCCTTCATCATGAACATAGAGAAATAATATTTGAAAATTGAAAAACTAAATTATGATTTTAGATGATTCTTTGACAAAGTTTAAGAATTAAATCTTTATGGATTTAAAAAATTAGAATTGAGAGACTTATCAAAAGCAACACTTTATAAATAATCACTTAATTAGAGTGGAGCGAGACCTTGTATTGTCTCAATCAGAGCTTGTGAATTATCTATTTATTCATAAAAAATTTCGTAATATATTAGATGTTTAATAATCTGTCTGTAAATTTGCATAATAATCTTTCTTTATTGTCATTTTCTGATTATGAAAGATTTAAAGCTAACTTGCTAATTTTATAACAAACTAATTAAATTCTGATTCAAAAATAAACTTTTAAAAAGATGATTCTATTTTTGCATGTTCCTTTTATCTCTCAAAATTTCTGCCTTTGTACTAGATTTAGTCGAGTAAAATGATCATAATATTCGACCAACCAAAACGAGATCAGAAGATCGATTAGATATTTACGTATGATGCGAACCTAAAGTTTTTAAATATTCAATGACACCATTTGAATTTATTGATTGATACTAATTTAGTTTAGTAAAATATTTAAACACTTTAGATTAATAGTCGATGTATATTGAAAATGCAAATTTATTAATGCTAATTACAGATTCTAAAAATCAAAGCGACTCTTAATTTTATTTGATTCAAAATAGAAATGCTTTAAAAATACAAAAAGAATTTTGACTTGTCTTTTAAATTTCATGAACCTCTGACTGCAAAACGCGATTATTTTCGTTCGATGAAACGAAATTTTTTAATTTTTTTTTCACTATAGAAAGATTCTAACCTCGTATTATTTGTGAAAATAGTTTATATGAAACTATTTTAAAGTTAGCAGTTATTGATAATTATAGTTTAAATAATATACTTTAAAAAAGAATGTAGACGATTGATTTGAAAACTATTGGGTTAATAATCAATGCTTTATTCTTAATTTATAGTATTTTATTCAATAATTTTATTTTTAATATACGAAGGAAGAGATTTTTGGGAAATATACTTTATAAGCACAAAGATAACTAATATTGTAAATAAAAGGAAATATCCAAAAATAAAGCAAGAGATAAACTAACTTATGATTATGCTCGAAGATCAACTTATTGAAAAATCACTTCAATATATTTTAATTATCTATATCAACCGTTATTTTATCTGGGAGATAAATGTAGGAAAACTCAAATTATTTTTACTTAAAGTTCATCTTTTCAAGATTCAATTTCTTCTATAATTAATGATAGTTGTAACAAAAATATGAAGTCAAGAATAAATAAATTAAAGCTCAATGATCTTAGAGATTTTAAATAAACTAATAATGTCTTACTTATGAATCATCATTATTATTCATAGCCAATAAAATTTAAAAGTTTATTTATTATTATTTTTGAAATGAAACAAACTTTTAATCAAAGATTTATCTTTCTCATAATTAAATTTTGAAATAATTGAGTGGTTAAGTAATTTGAAGATAAAAAAATCCATATTAAGTTAGTATATTCATTTAATTATGAACTAAGATGTTTAATAGTAAGTAACAGCCTCCTCATTTTGCTTAAATATTCCAATTTGATGATCTTGAAGTCTCTTATTTCTTATTTATTTTAAAGTTTATCTATGACTAGATTTAAAAGAAAAAATACTTAAATTTTTAATATATAATTGAATAATTCAAAGATCATTTTACCTTCGTTTTCAGCTTGATCAACATTTTCTTGTAGTTTCTCAATTTGGAAAGCTTCTTGTTGATCAAGGCTCCCACTAGATTGATTAGATTTTGGTCTAAAAAAGGACTTTTCCAGCTCCAAAAGGATTTGTGTTAATCTTTCTTGACTAAAAATTTAGTAAATAGTTCAGGATTTATTAGAACTGCGTTATTTCAAGAACAGATCAGTTCTGGTGATGGATGAAGATCAATATAAACTATTGAAACTGGCTGGACTTGAACCTGAATATCAAGATTTAGGCCTATCAGCTTATATAATTATAGAAGTCTTATTTTTAGGATTTTTAAGATCTTTTGATTTCAATTAAAAATAATATGAATGTGAAAACTTTTAGAGTTAGCTTTGATGAGAATTTACTTACTAAATTTTTTTATTAATAATATAATTTGTGATATAAAAATCTTTTAAATTTGTCTAATAAATATTGATATTAAGATTCATAAAAGAATATAGAACAGTATTTTGTTAAAAGAAGCTTTAAAATTTTAAGTACTTTTTAAGCTACTCTTATTGATCAAATAATTAGAATATTTAATAAAATAAATGCTTTAGCTGATTCAGTTTAAACTTAGAATAATGTAGAGATGCTAAAGTGATAATAACATTTATTCTTTTTTCTTTTTAATTTTAATATCAACAACAATATGTGATAATAAGCAATAAAAATTGAAGTTAACTCTTAAATTTATTCGATCTCAATTACTACTTTTACTTTAATAAAATTAAGATTAAAATTGCAATATCTTCTGTATATTATTTCCTAACGAACGAAAATAATGTTCAAGGATGCCAAAATACAAATTAAAGTGGTAGCAATCCTTACCCAAATATCTTTTGAGCTTGCTTCTTTCATGCCATCCCGAAACTATTACTCACATGAAATAAAGTTAAGCTGTTTGTGGATTATCGCTTCTCTTATGAAGATTCCCGATGCATCTTAATGGCCGATGAATCAGATAGTTCAATATTATACAGTCTTTCTTCTGTCATTAGATACAGAGGACTTAGCAATAACCTCACATATCTCGGTCACTGTTTATATTTAATCCAAACTAATTATTTTATATTTGATGATTTCTATCTTCCATTCAAATCAAAATTAATGTTCAACTTATATGCAAATATCGAATGTACATGCTTTTATTTTAACTGTTTTCATATAAGCTCATTTTAAGCTAAAATAACATTGAAGGAGTCAAATTTTCAAAAGAATATAGAATTTTAAATTTTGGTTAAAGTCAAGCACCAGGAATGTAATATTTAATTAGCCAATGATCATATTTATGAATTACTCCAACTGTTAAAATAGTGTAATATTATTAAACTCAGTTTAAAAACAAATTATGATATTATAAGTTTACATTTTGAGAACTGGAGATATCTCAACAACTATAAAGAGTGATTGAGTTGAAATGTACTTTGAAACTTTCTTGTCCCTCAAAATAAATACAATTAATCTTTAAACTTTAAAGAAATAAGATTAATAAATGGCTAGATTTTTTTCCTGATAAATATTATAACACAAAAATGTTAAAAATAATAACTTTTAAATTTATTCTTGCTTAAAATTTAAAATAATATTTTTTTTATTTAAATTTTATATTTGAATTTCAAAGTTTTAAATTTAATTCTTTGAAATCATAAATTTTGATATTATTTTGACTTCAGTTCTGAAAAAGATGAAAAATCTTAGTTTTTAATATCTTAGAGAGAACAAAATAAAAAGGATGATAATTAAGAAATCAATATTGAGTAGGAAAAGGAACTGAACTCAATTTATTTAAATAAAGATGAGTTTGAGGGATTGAGCCTCACTCATTCTTATATTCTGCAATATCTGCTTAGACTTAACTATGAGCTTATTTTGTAACTTATGCAAATTTTACACCTTCAGATAAATGGTTTGTAGATAACCATTTTATTGAATATAAAATCAAATGAGCTGTTGATATAATTTCATTTAGATTTCTGTTTCTTTTTTTTTGTAAATCCTGATTGTTTATAAGCACTAAAATAGTTTGATATAATAAATAATGAACTTCCAATGTTTCAAGCCTTGAATAATAATTTTGAATGCAAATATAATATTACTATAAGATTCAATAGAGAAATACAAATGATCATGAGATAAGCTATAGGTCAAATTCTATCTGTATTTCCTGTTTAATTCCAATTATTATTTATAAAGGGGTAAACGATTGCAAAGTTATAATTTTGTAGTTTTTATATATTATGAATATTAGATTTGTGTTTGATTCGTAAAGGTAAATGAAGTTGATTTCATTAAAAATTCTTTCAATCAAATTCTTTATTCTGTCAATTTAGAAGCTTAAAATTAACTATAATCAATTTTATTTAGAAAGGAGCAAAAATTGATGAGTCACGAGTGGACAAAGTATAGTTATACTAATTTGAAAAATAATTCTAAAAACATTTTTAAATAGAGCAGTTTTTTAATAAAATTTATTGACTTAAAAAATGCAAAATAAATTATCTTAAAAAAATTAGTTAATATAGCTTTCATCTTTTTTATTTATCAAAAATTTGTAAAATTTTAAATTTGTTCATCCTCTTCATATCAAATTAAGTTTTGAAATTTTTTTTATCAAAATTTGGTAAATAAAATCTGTTTAAATTATTTATACCTTTTAAAATAAAGAAATACTTTTTTTACTTTATATTGCTCGTTCAATTTTTTCTTTACATATTTGGCACTATTTATATAAGAATTTTGATTAGAAACTACTTTAAATTTTTTAAAAGAAAAATATGATTTATCTAATACTGTATAGTTTCAACTGATTATTTTTAATGAGTGTTTTAAATTTGTTTTACTCAAGTCGTAATTTTTTAATTAAAATTATTTCTATAATCAGAAATTAAAAAATTGTTTTGAGTGTTAAATAGTAAGCATTTGAAAAGAGTTTTAAAATTGCCTTATTATATTTTTTAATTATTTATTTTTATTGATTAACTATATACAAAATCAATCAAATATAGTATTAATTATGATATTCCTTTTAATGAAGCTAAGTAATGAAGCATGTACCAGCATAGCTGAATACCCACTTTCAGGACTTTCAAACTCGATCAATTCAATTTCTAGTTCAATAAATCCTTCCAGTCAACCAAAATTGAATTTTCCTAGTAAGCAATATTTGATCTATTCAAAACTATACAAACTATTGCTAAATTAAAATAATGATTTTAAGATTATTTAATATGCCTTTTTAACAGGTGCTCTTGATCCAAGTAAAACTGCAAATGATCCAGATATCACAAGTACAGGGCTTTTATTTTATCCTCAAAAATATGTAATCCCAAGTACATATTGGAGCCTAACTACTGATGGCTGAACTGCACTTAACTTTTGGCTCTATCATATTTCAGGCATAATCGGAGAGTTTGCTGGAGTTGGATTACAAGTATGTTTCTTATTGATTATTTTATTTACCTTATTATAAAAGTTTATCAAACCTTACTTTTAAGTATTCTATCTTTTGCATTTTTCATTAAATTTAAACAGGAAGGAAGTATTACAGCAAGATATATCACTGTTTCAGGTATGGAACTCGATTTAATTGAGATTTAGGAGAGCTATCTGGATCAAATCAAAACTGTGTTTTCAAGCTTGGGAGTAGTACTTTTACTCCTGGTATAATAAACAGTAAGTCATCATTCATCAATGTATAATCGATACTATATGAGATTCTATTTAATATACGTATTTTATTTGTATCTAAACCTTGATTTTAACTAGAACTTACTATATATTTGCAGAGTTTGTTGAGAATACAATAGCATATAAAACTGATTAAAATGTATATACTAAAAGGTTGATTAATTATAGCAAGGTCGGATATCAATTTGTTAATTATTTTAGTTATTAATAATCATATTTAATTAAAAGATGCAATCTTTTTAAATCTCCATTTAATATTAATGCTTTAGTAATATAAAACTGAGCAAACTTTGAATGTTCTTTCAAACTTTTATTTTATTTTTGTTGAGTTATTTAACATGTTTATACTTGTGTTATCTATTTCGAATAATTTTATATTAAAAAAATTAAAATGAATTCAATCAATCAAGAAATTATACTTCAATTAAAAAGTCGTTTATTATATTCTATATTATCTCATTCTAAGTTTACTTAAATGCTAATTTTATTATGATGAAAATTGAAATTGCTAATTTGAAGAAAAATTACTTGTTTCTTCCATGTAAAACACTTTCAGAGCTGAACCTAAATTAAAGCTAGCTTAGTCACTTTCTTAACTATTTTAGATCATATTAATGAGCAAAAGATTATAATAAAATAATACAAAGAGAAATCTACAAGAATACATACCTATTTAAAATTGTGACCATGAAATTACTACAATCAGAATGATTTATTAACTGTAAATAAAGCTAGATTTAAACGTAGAACTTAAAGCTTCAAATAAAAATAGTTTCTTTAACAGTGGTTACTTTACTTGTAATTTTGGTTTTATTCATATTTCTCTCAAATTAAAAAACAACTAAAATATATTAAAATATGTAGAAAAATGTTTAAAATGTTATTTAGTTAAAATATATGATTTTAATATTGATTGAGCTTAATAATTTAGAATAAATAAAAAATAATAATTCTCATAACAAAATACATAATTCAACCTAATTATTTTCTTAACCATTTTTTAGTAAATGTAAAAGAAATTTAGATGAATAGTCGCCTGAAATTAGATTCAATTAATAAACCAAATAGAATATAATCCTAAAAATTTTGAAGTATTAAATTCGCTTTTATTAGCTTGTTACTATTTCCACTAAGAATAATGGGCTTTTAAATATTAAGACAAATTATTGCTAGAATACTTAAGTAAATCAACATTAAAGTTAATGTCAGGCATGTCCCAAATAAAGGCTAATTAAAAAAATATTTATAGAAAACTATAATGAAAGTGTGTCTATTTAAAATTGCAGTGCAAATTTGTTAATCTAAAGGTTTATATTCACAGCATAATCATTTCTATTTATTCGTAATATAATTTTTGTTTTTTTAATTCTCTATCCTTTGAGTATGAATGAATAAATCCATTCGCTTCTTTACAATTCTCTAATATTTCATTTTATTGTACTCGTGAATTTAAAGGTTCAGATAAAATATTAATGATAATAGTTGCTTTCAAATAAGTTATTAAGCTTATTGAAATTTATATTGAAAAAATTATAATGAGAAAATCAAAATTGATGTTCGAGTAATTAAATTGAAGGATTTGAAATCTCCAACATGGCTAATAAATTTAAATATATTGTGAATGATAAAAGTAATAATGAAGAAAATTACGCATATGTAAACTTTTATTTTATTAAGGATAATGTAAAGATTGCGAAGCTCTTTAGGCATTATTTTAGACAAATAAATTTCCATTTTAACTTCTAAAATATATACGCTAATTATTAAAAATTTGAAATTGGAATGATTTAATAGTCTATTCAGAAATATATTATTAAGGAGTATATGCTTTTTAACTGCATATTTAATAAGATTTTAATATAATCTAATGAATAAAAAATCAAGAATGTTAATTAATAATTTGAAACTTTAGAAGGATGGAATATAATCTCTTTTGAGATGTGATATGACTATTTCAGATGTAATATTTGCCAAACATCAACATGTGCTGGATATAAGCAAGGCCCTTTCAATGGAATTGGAATTCTTCAAGGAACAGAAGTACTTCATATTGGATGTCTTAATTGAGTTGGTCAAGACATTAGTTATTTGATTCAAAGTATCCATTCAACATGGCTATCATCTTCATGTGTTGTAGATCCAATATCAAATGTTCTATCAAATAGTAAGGAAAACTATTTGCCTAATTCGAATAATCAAAGTGTTGTTTAGATTGTGAGAATATTTTGATTTTAATAAAACTTGAAATGTCATTTTTAAAATATTTCAAGAAGCCTAAGCTGTGATATATTGATTAAAAATATGATCATTCAAGTTAATAGTTCTTAATTTTATATTCAAATCATTAAAACGTGTCTCTTTACAATGAAGTGTAGTTATATTTAAAATGATATGCATTAAAAAATTGTATCCTGCAGAGGTAAAAATTGATATATAATAAGCTCAATTTGAATTCTTTCGACAAGTCTAATTAAGAAGTATGATAGATTTATGATTTTATTATTCTTTGTTTTTAGATATTTACCATTTTGCTTATGGAAGTATTAATGTAAATACAATCAAATATAATTAACAATAAAATAAGTAGTATCAGTTACACATTTGGCTCATATTCTGTAAAACCACAAATTTAATAATATTTTATTCACATTTAATACAAATAAAATTAAAAAATAAATGAAGGTTATATAAAATAAAATTTATGAATATTAATATTGTAACAAGAATTATGTTTACACTGATTACGCACTCATGCACAACAAGTATAGCTTATTTAAACTTACTTCTTATTAACATTTTTCTCCATACAGTAAAATCCATTGAACATATACCTCATAAATAAAAAAATTTAAATCGTTGAGAATATTAAATATTCCAATATTATAAGACTAATAAAATTTTAATTTTAATAACTTTATTTGTTACTTCGAAAAACCTTTTGTCTAACACCTCACTGAATCTCTAAAAAGGTGGTTCAGTAAGAATTCGAGATAAACTTTAATTTTGTATATATTTATATTGTAATATCTTTGCTTTGTTTCACTTTATCTAAATCTCATAAATAATAACAATTTTAGCTCTTTATTATTTTCATACATTTGATTATTTATAAATAAAAAAATTATAAATAAAAATTTGTCTTAAATTAAAATGCTTTATTACAAAATAAAATATAATATCAAATTATTTAAAATAAAATAAAATGTGAACTAATGTCTTGCAAGTGCTATATTTAAAAAAGTTCTAAATCATTTGTTGATTATGATTTATTTGTATAGTTCTTTCTTCTTATCCAGCCTATTCGAAATATCTCGTTATTAGTTTCTGGATCTCTTGGAATCATCGCCTACTTTATTTTTTCTAAGTATAGCTTAGATGCTCGAAAGTTGAGAAATGCAAAAAGAATATTTTATTTGAATTATCTCTTCAAAAATGACACATGGATCAATATATTTAATCATTTGATTCTAGATATTTAAATTTGAATTTCAATAAACTTAAAATTATTTGAATCTATAGCCAAGATAGTTATGTTTATCTTAAAAATTAAGATAAAACCCAATTTTATAAATATTGATTAAATTAATTTATCGTCTTAATTGACATATCTAGCAAGATGAGTTTAAAAATTTTGTAAATATGGAAGGCTTAGTAAAATAATATATTGCATTTTGTATATAAAAGTTATAAAAAAGATAAATAATTAGATTGAAGTAAACTTATTGTAATATTTTTTATTACTTTCTTAATTGAAATTCTCATTTCTCTTCCATCAGAAATAGATATATGTCCTGAACTTGTATATTATTAATAATGCTTATTGATTCAATTAGCTCGATTTATTGGCAAAATATTTTAATTATTTTGAGTATGATCTAGCACTCTATATACAATATTTTCAGATAATTATTAACAATTAAAAATCAAAATTTAAAATTCAAATTTGAAAATATATTTAAAATGTAAATTACTTTCTTTACAATAAAAAACTTGAATATTTTGTAAGCAAAAATATAATTTATTGATTAAACTTAAAACGTGTTTTTTTAAAGATTACTCTTTTGAATGATGTTAGTCGAAAGATTTAAAATAAAAATTTAGACTAGTTTTGTTAGGCTAAGATTTCAGAAATTCATTAATATATGGTTCAATATGTTTATTTTTAAACTTTTCAGATATGATAATTTGATTTATATTAAGCATCAAATTTTAATTTTTCTCAATGTCAATCATTCGAACTCAAATCCATCATTGCTTAATATAGTTTTGAAAAATATTGGTGATACAATAGTAAATATATTAAACGCAATTTAACAATATTTAACGAATACAAACTAAAATGATTAATATGTCCTGATACTCCTTGTCTTAATATAAATATTCAGATGTGAGACATCTTATATTATTTTAATTAAGAGATTTTACTTCTAAAATGAAGATAAATAGAAATAATATAAAAGGGTATTGTTCTACCCTTTAAAGGAAGCGTGCCCGTATGTCTTTCTTGACTCATAAAGATATTGGATAAAGTGGAAGTGTGTAACTCAGCAGCCAGATATCACCTTGAGACCTATGGAAATTTATACCCTTTGACTACCCGTCCCAAGATTGATTATTTCCCACCAGCCTCACCGACTCTCAACTTTTGAAATATGGAGTTATTGGCCTGATCACTATAAGACTTCTTCTCATCTAACCATGAGATTTATCTTGTTCTTTGAATCTTCAATAGATATATGTTTGTCAATCGAAATTTCAGATTAAAGTCAAGTTTACCTTAGCCTTAAACTTCTAATTTCGACTATTCAGCAATGTAACACCTCACTTCACACATTCACACAAATTATCAGTTCATCATCTCCAGGAATATGGATCTTTAATTTCAGAGCACAACTTCGCTTATTTTTATGTCTTGTTAGTTTCTAAACCTGATAGACTTTCATATACCTCCTCAGGCTATGCCTATCTCCAGCTTTCAACTAAACTGAATAACACCCGGAATTAAGAAGCGAATCCTTCCAATTTGATTTTACCAGCTCAATAAATAGCGAAATAAGAGTCTGAGGAATTTAAGAAAGGAATAAATATAAAATTTTAAAGTGATATATTTCTATTAAAAAATAACCAATTTTGATTCCCAATGCTTCAGTTATCGAATTAAATTTTCAAAATTTAAAGATGTTTTAAAGGAAATGCATTTATTATTACTCTTCAATTCAAAGATATTAGTAAATCACGATCGGTTTTTAATATCAAAACCCAATTACGTTGATATGATAAATGGTTTAAATAAAAGTAATATTGAATCATCTGCAAATAAATTTATAAAAAATAATCTTATATGCTAATCTTTTGAATCTTGTTGAAGCTTTTAGAAGAAAGCAAATCTCAGTTACTTTAGCCAAGAATGAGTGCTGCAATAGTAAGTACAGAAAATAGTTCACAATCAATATTCTTGAAAAGTTTTATTATTGAATGAAATACCTTATAACTCTTAGTATCAATGAGCAATAGATGTATTTAATAAAATATAATATATTTTATCAAAAGAAAGGATCAATAAAATATTAGTATTACTACATCTATACTATTAATTTTCGTATATACTTTAACTATAGAGAGTATTCAACCACTAAGGTAGCTCTTTCAAAGCAATGGTGAATGTAGATAAAGAATTTTGGTTCATAAAATTAGAGAATATTGAATCAAAAGAAGACAAAATGTTGAAAAACTAAAATTAAAAAAATTTTATTCAAAAGTTGGATTTTTTTTGAATTTGATGAGTAACTTTCAAAATTATTTTTTTAAAGAAGTTTAAAAAACTGAAGAAGATGAATTAAAAGTTGAAGACACAATTCTTGATTAGAATATAATTTTCTATTATAAATAGTTAGAAAACTTATCTGATTGTTTTAATTTTCAAGGAAGGACAAAGTTTAACATTGATAATTAAACAATAAAATGTTCACAATTTTCTAATAAAGACCATAAAACCCTTTGCCCTACACATACATATATTTTTGAAAGTTTTGGTTGTTGAAGATGTTCCATTTGTTAATATCATTGCACTGGTAGACAAACACAAAACTAATTATGTGAGAGGTTTTTTACTTTGATTGTGGAGATTCAATTTCTAATATTTCTTAAAAAATAAAAGGAAAGTTGGATAATTTTTTTAAAATTTTTTATTTAGCTTATTATATAAAAGCTTCTGAATTTAGAAAATCATAACTCAGCAACATGAAATGACAGAAATAATTTTAATAATACAATCCATAAATTATAAATATTTCGATGGAGATAAATAATGATAAATAAAAAAATAGCGATTGCTTTAATTTATTGAATAATATTGAAACCTATAAGTGTTATTATTTCTAAATACAAAATTTAAGTATATTCTTAAAATTCATAATCCATTAATCTTCAGCTTCATATTTTATATAATAATGAAAAAAGTCATTTAATATTAAATTAATAAATTTTGAATCAATTAAATAGATTTAAAGAAATTGATAATAGTTTTACAAGCATGAACATATAGTTCAGTCCATTTTAAAATGCAATATAAATAGAAAATATAGCTTCTTATATCCAGTTACTTAATAAAAAAATGAAGTTTAATAGGCATGATTGACTTAAATAACATAATAAGAATGTATTGAAAATCATAATATCGTAATATTAATGATTAAAATAATCTTGTAAGATATCTCAAACTTTTGTGAAGTCTTGAAGTAAATTAAAAATAATGAGAAACTTTTTAACACTCATTATAGATTTCATAACATCTTTCTGTGGTGATTCTTTGAGAGAGCAAAATGAAGAATGTGATGATGGAAATACACAAAGCTTGGATGGATGAAGTAATTTATGAAAAATTGAAATAGGATGGATCTGCACAGGAGGGAGTTCATCAACAAAAGATGTATGTAGTGAAATATGTGGAGATGGAAAACGATACAGTACTGATAGTACTAAATGCGACGACGGAAACACAGTTAACGGAGACGGATGCAGCTCATCTTGCACTATTGAGACTGGATGGTCATGCTCTGGTGGGTCTCCTACATCAATTGATGTCTGAAAGATTGCAAGCAATGCTATCTGAGGTGATGGTATTACAAACACTTTATATGAACAATGAGATGATGGAAATCTTATTTCTGGTGATGGTTGTAATTCTTATTGACAAGTAGAGCAGAGTTACAAATGAGTTATAATGCCAGATTTGCACAATATTTCTTATTGATATTTTACTTGAGGAGATGGAAAATTGGATCCTGGAGAAGAATGAGATGATGGAAATAAAGTAAGTAAAGATGGATGAGATAGTTCTTGAAAAGTTGAATTTGGATTTAAATGAGATACATTAAATGTTGTTAAGCCAAGCTATTGATATCCTTTGTGAGGCAATGGAGTTATTGATAATAGTCCATCAGTTGAAGAGTGCGACGATGGAAACAGTTTTGATTTAGATGGATGAAGTAGTAAGTGAATTATTGAGAAAAACTACGGGTGTATTCATAAAAATCCTGGTCCTGATATTTGAAAGAGTATTTATTTACCACCAACCATTAAAAATATCACTTTTGATATAACCTTACTTCAGATTGCTATTGAATTTGATCAAGTAATGTTGAATCAAAATTTAATACTTTTTGACATGAATTTAGATATTTTAGGTCCGAATTCACCTTATACAGCAATATGGACGGCTACTTTTAATAAAAATATGCTAACTATTAACTTCTCATCATCACCTTCATTACTAGGAGGTATTGGAGAAGAAATTATGATACAATTGTATAACGTTAATGCATTCAAAAATGAATATGAAATTCCAATGCAATCTCCAACAACGATTGTGTTCATGATTGGTTTACAACCTGCTTCTGCATCTGTTACAAATGGAGGTTCAGGTGCATCTTATTCATTCATTTTTGCTTTATTATTATCAATTGGCATAAGCTTATTTACTGGAGGATCAATAGAGTGAATGTGGAGTATGGCTAATACTCTTCAATTGCTATTTTTTTACATGTATCTTGATCTAAATTTTACTTCAGAATTACTAATGGTATTTTCATTCATGAAGTTTTCAAACTTTGATAATCCAGCGTTTGAATATATTCGAGAAAAGACATTAAGACTTCTTTTAGCTATAAAAGTATCAGCTTTATCTCCAAGCCAGATATTTGGATTATCATCTTCGAGTATCTTAATCAACTTCATAGACAAACTTATGGTGATTTCATTATTTGTTTGATTTATTGTTTTAATAGTTATTTTAAACAATCGTATGAAAAATAAAACCAATAAATTTGCAAATTTTATAAAGAAAAAAGATATTGATATTCGATATGAAGGAATCTCACGGTTTTGTGTCGAAATCTTTATGGGATTGTCTTTTGTTGTATTTGTAAACTTGATTTTCGGAAACTTCAACGATATCTTCGGAATTATATCATACGTTTCTGCAGGTTTATTCCTTGTGCCAATATTCTGAATCATACTGTACTGTTTTATCTATCCAGCAGTATACTATTCAGATATTTTAGTTTATCCGGATCATCACGAAAGACATTGATTATTATTTTTAGAGTTCAATAAAAATAATCAAAAGAATTTGTACTTTTACGGATACTTCTTCATTCATAGATTATCTACTTGATTTGTGGTAGTGTGAATGAATGCATTTACCTTTAACCAATGCATGTTGTTAATAGCTCTGAACTTTATGATGCTGGTATACACGTTCAGAGTCTACAACAGCTGTCTGTATAATTTTGTTAATAGCTTCAACTGAATAATACTTCTAGTAGCGAGCTGAATGCTACCTCTTTTTCTGTCTTCAAGCGATGCAAA